>JAJIBD010011069.1:0-73145 GCA_021461705.1 Cryptotis parvus
AATTGTTCTATAAACAATGAATTGGACTATAAACCTTCATTTTTTGGGTTTTCTGTGTCATACCTGGTAACTCAGGGGCTAATTCCAGCTCAGGTCTTGAGGGACCATTTGTTACCCAGGACAGAATCTGGAGCTCTTGCATGCAATGTATATGTGCCAGCCTACCGAATCTAACCAGAAAATTTTAAATAATTCTTCTTGGGGCCGGAGTGATAGCACAGCTGGTAGAGTGTTCACCTTGCACGCTGCCAACCCGGTTGATCCCGCCATCCCATATGGTCCCCGAGCACCACCAGGGAGTAATTCCTGAGTGCAGAGCCAGGAGAAACCCCTGGCTTGCTGGGTGTGACGCAAAAAAAAGCAAATAAATAGATAAAATAATTCTTCTCAACCTATAATCTGTAATATTCTCAATTTATGCCAACTCCCAGAGGAATAATCGAAAACCATAAAAACAGAGCAAACGGACATACTCTTATCCTCTGCTAAGTCCTGACCTCATTTCCTTTTATCCTGCCCATCACTCACTCTGACAACCCTGGCCCTCTTATTTTTCTCAAAATAACAAAATAATTTTGCTTGAGAATTTTTGCATCTGCTTCTCTTCAGCACGAAAATCTTTGTCCCTCATATTCTCATAAAGGTTATTACCTTTTTCAAATTTTTCCTGGTGAGACTAACTTTAGTTTACTTAACAATGGATCCTATCACACTATTGGCGCTGTGGACTAAATTTTTTTCATGGCAACAAGAAGCTATTATATAGTTTATTTTTTGTTTGCCTTGACCTCAAGTTAAATGTAAGCCCCCAAAACTATGTTAATCTATATCGTTTACTGAAATATCTCCAGTGCCTTGGGCCATGCCTGGCATAGTAAAAAGAATTTATTTTCTGCTTATGCTCTAAAAAAGTACAAACCAATTTTGCAAAAGATATGGAAAAATGAAATTGACCTGAGTCGTTACAATAAAACTGCCTTATTTGAAGGGCATGGGTTCAATCCACAACACTTAAAAAGAGGGAAAAAATGCAGAGACTAATGATAAGATGTGATTACAGACTCCAAGGATGGAAAGATGGGAGAAAAGTCACTCTAGGAGCTAAAGTGATAATACAGTGGGTAGGGCATTTGCTCTGCATGCAGTCAACCTAGGTTCAATCCTAAGCATCCCATAATTTCCCTGAGCACTGTCAACGCTTGGTGTGGCCCCCAAAAAACTTTGTGCTCTGTTTAGATACAGAGGCAAATTAGTATTTAATAGAAATAATGGCAAAAATGATGCACAATACGGGAAGAGGGTGATGAAGAGAGAGGACATTGCTATAATTAAGAAACCAATCAAGTCTCTTTGAAGTGCTATGCACAGGAAAAGTCTCTGAGAGGTGATATCTGAGAAAAAAGAAATCTGAGAGGCAATACAGTGGTTAAGATAACCTTCTTTGAATGAAGTCAAAACCAATTAGATCCCTGGTATGACTGAAAGCAGCTTCCAAGTACAGTCAGGAGTTGGTCCCAGAACTGCTTCCTGGATGTGGGCCTAAATAAATCCCTCAAATGTTTCTTCTGTGGAAGGAGACAGTTTGGTGGTCATACCCACTGATGCTTAACTACTCCTGGCTCTGTGCTCAGAAGTGAGCCCTGTAGTGTTTGGGGAACCTTATACAGTGCTAAGAGATCAAACCGGGGTCAGATGCATGAGAAACAAGTACCTTACCATTTACTCTATCTACCTACTACCATTATATCTCTTACAATATTCTAGGCAGAAGAATCATAGAATTTTGTTCAGCACCAGTAGTTGTTTAAATTGGCACAAATTTCAAGGACACTAATTTGGTACTATCAAGATTTCCCCCTCATTTTACTTGGGTTACAACCAGAAGTAGTCAAGTACTACTGGCTCTATGCTCATGACAGGGGCCAGAGCGAGAGGACAGCAGGGAGGGCATTTGGTTTGCACACAGCTGACCCTGATTGATCCCCGGCATCCCACAGCGTCCCCCAAGCACTGCCAGGAGTTAATTCCTGAGTGCGGAGTCAGGAGTAACTCCCGAGCATCGCTGGGAATGACCCCAAAAACAAAAACAAGGAAACAAACAAAAAAAGGTTCCTTGTGACAATGCCCTGGTGAACATATGTGGTGCTCGGGATCAATCCAGGGTCAGCCTCATGCAAGGTTATGTCCCTTAACCCCGTATTATCTACCCAGTCCACAGCAAGACTTTTAAACTAAGTCTCAGTTTTTCTATATTTAGGAATAGATGCTAGAAAAATGCACATTGTAATACTCATATAAACTAAAAACCAAGGATGTTGACTTTAGCAGTTTAATAGGTAGAGAAAAAAGGAGGGAAACTCAAATACCTATAAAGAATTAATGAACAGATAATGGTACATTAAGCAATGAGAAAAAAAAATGTCCTCCATCCCCTTAAATTTTTGGCCCATATTCAGTGGTACTCAGGGCTTACTCCTGGCTTGTTCGGGGACTGAATACAGGTTGAATGAGAGCAACCTGCTGTACTACATATCCAGCTCCCAAGCTATTCTTGAAAGGAATGAGGCTTTAAAAACAAGAAATACTCAGTGGTGAGGCAGCAGCAATTCAGAGGCCCCTGTGCAGTTGCAGGTGCCCAAATAAGCGCCTGGGCGGGGAAATCTGCATTCTTAGAAGCGCGGTACTGACTTCAGGATCTGTGCCAACACGTGGCCTCTGACTCTCAGGTAGACCAGTGGTGGGGGTGGCGTGGTTTCCCAAGCAGTGGCCACTCACTAGGCTGCCAGTTACTCTCCCCTTCCATAGTACATTGGAACCACATCTTGGTCTCTTATACCAAATAGGAGGGCATCTTACGAGGAAGCCTGGCAATCCCAACCATGCTAATAGTCCATTAGCCCCTACTCCCATCAACATACGCCCAGAACTCACAAAAATAAGTGAATGCATGAACCAATACAACCTCAATCTAAACGTAGCAGTAAGATCAGGCCAAACAACACCACCCTGAATCAGTGCAAGATGCCCACTCAAAGCGAAAAACAAACAAGCCAAAGTGAATTCCGAAAGACCATGCATTATATAATCCTATTTTTGCAGAAAGAAAACACTTTTAATATTATCTTAAACATAAACCATGCTGCCCAATAAATACTCGTAACAAAGAGCTATCAATAGCATCTTTGATAAGAAAACTTTCTTTTATTCTTTTCTATATTTCTTTGAATTTTATTCTAAGTTCATTTTGCCACATCTGGCAGTGCTCAGGACTTTCTCTTCAGTACTGTTTCTCAAACCAAACTAAGCACTTCGGGACTCACTCCTGGTGAGCACGGGGACATAAGGGGAAGTTGGGGTCTAATCTGGCTTGGCTGCATGCAAGGCAAACACCCTACCCACTGTACCACTCTGAACCCTACTATAAGTTCTCAGTACTTTAGTATGAATAATTTTAAGTATGCTATTTTTTCCCCAATAAATTACCTCTTCTGGCAAAGCAGAATGGGGTTTGTCAGAGGTTGCAAGTAGTAAAACTGGAGCAAATGAAGGAATATTCTGTAACAATGTGGTAAAAAGTGGCTTTGACTGTTGGTCCAACTATTTCCCACCACAAATGGATATGAGGAACATACACTATACTTGGAGCTGTTCTCTTCGCTTCACGGATCATCTATTAGAGAGAAAAAAATTACATTAACTGAGTTAGAACATTAATAATGCTAGTTTTATATGGAACAGTTTAACTTCTAGACTTACCATATAAAGCCCTCAAGTTCTTAAAATGCTCCCCACAATATTGTAAAGTCGACAATGGACCATATTCAATGGATTCAGAGGCTACTCTTGGCTCTCTTGCCAGAGTCCACACAGGCAAGTGGCTCACCCTGTGTACTATCTCTCTGCTGCATACCCCTCCAAATTTCAGTTTTTTAATTTATTTTTGTAAAATCCTAAATATTTTTAAATAAATTAGATTTTAGGTCTGATGATCCCTAGTACACTGAGTGATGTAAAATAAATAAATAATAAATTTTAGTTTTTAGGAAAACATAATTCCTTCAAGCAATTAAACTATAGCTCAAGATATCAAAAAGACTTTTTCTGCTATGGTAACCAAGGTGAAGTATAAAAGATAAAAATGAAACACTTTCACAATAAAATGATTTAACAAATAAATTAAAAATAGCAAGCAAAATGCAAGTCTAAATACAAGCCTGTCTGCAGAATAGTGCAGGGGCTTGAAGCTCGTAATTTGTAAGTCAGATGATCAAATTCCTGGTATCTAACATGCACCAAGTTAGTTACCACCTGGTAATGCTACTGATGCGATTTCTGGGTCTGCAGGGTTTTTCAGCCACACTGAAGCCAGGTGTAAACATCACAAACAGGCATATGATCTCCCGAGCGAGCATCACAACTAAAGAAATGGGAGGGGCCAGAGCGAAAGCACAGCAGGTAGGCACTGGTTTGCATTCAGTCGACCGGGTTCTATCCCGGCATCCATATGGTCCACAGAGCACTGCCAGGAGTAATTCCTGAGTGCAGAACCAGGAGGAGAGGGGAGGGAGGGAGGGAGGGGAGGGGAGGGAGGAGAGAGAGAGAGAGAGAGAGAGAGAGAGAGAGAGAGAGAGAGAGAGAGAGAGAGAACACCTCAGCCAAGAAGTGTGATCCCTGGGAAGTAAAAACCAACATTTAGATTCCTCAACTAGAATGTGACCCCTGGCAAATTTGCTCACAAGCACAGTGTTTAGGAGTGCAAATCCTAGTGAGCACCACTAGTCAAGTGTGCAGGCATCACAATCTGGTATGCAATTCCTGGCAAGCAACAGATTAAAACAACAGGCAGGCATCACAGTCAAACACGTATGTCTGTCTGACTGTCTGTCTGTGACTCCTGACCATTGCAAAAGACTCGAGCACAAAGAAAAGAAAGGGGTTAGAGAGAAAGTGCAGGAGGTAGGACACACTTGCCTTGCCTGTGGCTGCCCGTCAGTCTCGGGCAGGGAATTTGGTCTCCTGTGCACCAACAGGGGGCACTACTAAGCACAGAGGCAAGAATAGCCCTGAGCATCATTAGGAAAGCTCAAACCACAACCCAACTGTCCCTAACTCCCTAGACAAGGGGAAAGAGGAAGAGAGAAAAGCAGAAACAGAAGCTTATGTAGTTCCTAGTAGCAGTCACTTCACATGTTCTGGGACTAGAACCTGACCTCTCTCAACCATGCAAGTGCTACACTGCTGAGTCACTCCCAGACCCCGAGTAGTCACTTATTATTGCTCATTTATTTCTCATCCAGTAAGAGATACCTAAGTACTACTATATCTCCAGTTTACAAATTGGGAAATCGAGGCAGAGGGATCCTTAAGTCATACAGATATTAAGTAGTGAAAATCATTTGTATCACTTGTCTTCCCCTTCATCGTTTCGCTTGAGCGGGCACCAGTAACATCTCCATATGTCCTGTTGCAAGCAAATGTAGCCCAAGGGCATCCGCTTGCTCCAGGAACAGGAAGAGCCTCAAACCGTTCTTTCAGGTCATGGGAATGAGGTCTCCCCTAACTGTTACTGGTTTTTGGCATATCAAATAAAACACGAGTAACTTGCCAGGCTCTACCACGTAGGCGGTATACTCTCAGTAGAAGGCTCTCATCTCAAGCATTTACTGATGAACCTCAATGGGGAGAGACCAGCTTTTCTCTTGGGTGGAGCTCTGAGGAGCTGTGAAGTTTGATATTTTTTTTTTTTTTTTTTTTTGCTTTTATGGGTCACACCTGGCAATGCTCAGGGGTTTCTCCTGGCTCTGCACTCAGGAATTACTCCTTGCGGTGCTTGGGGACCATATGGGATGCCGGGGATCGAACCCAGGCTGGCACAGGCCGACCATGTGGAAGGCAAATGCCCTACCCGCTGGGCTATTGCTCCGGCCCCTAGAGTCTGAATATTGAGAATGACTGACCTCATGGTATTGGGTTTCCTCTGGCTTTTTCACTGGGATGACGGGCCACGGCTAGAGACTGCCTAGAACTCTATAGTGTATAAATGTGAAAGATCCTGGGAAGGACCTGATCCTAACAACCAGTACTATCGAAGACTGTCGTGCAGCCGCAGAACCACGTAGTGAAAATAAAGTTTAAAAAATGGAATTTAAATTTAGTCTTTAGTGACTAAACAGTTATGTGCAGTTCTATTTAATAAACCTACAGTTAGACATTTAAAAAAGTACTAAAAAATGCACAGTGCTGGTTAGATAGTACAGTGGGTATATATTTACCTCACATGCAGCTAACCCTAGTTTCAATACCCAGCACTGCATATGGTCCCTGAGCCCTACCAGGTGTGATCCCTGAGGACAGTATCAGATGTAAGTGCTGAGTACTGTCAAGTGTGGCCCAAAACAAACAGAAGCACAGAGGGAATCAGAGAGAATATGGTAATATGCTAGAATTTGAACAGTACTTTGTCTTACAGTTTATTTAAGTCTGAACAACAGTGAATTACCTGAGTACATGTTTCTTCAGGAGATGTAGCACTAACTCCATAGAGAACAGGAATATCTAATGTATATACTGCAAATTTTTCCAAAGCATGAATGACAGCAGGTGCTAAATGAGAACCCTGTCCAAATCCTGGTTCTCCCACAATCAATATCCTTGGTCGAAAAGACATAGGTTGAAAACAAGTATGCCTGAAAGATATGTAATAAACAATGTTGTAAAAGCAAAAATTATACACCTGAATTACCAATTTTCATCTCTATTATCAACAAATGCTAATAGCATGTTTCACACTTTTTGTTAATTCAACCTCATAAGCAGAGAGGAAGGTTGTGAATAGTTACGAATATTTTGTAACATATAATTTTATCAACTAATGTTGATGAAGTTTTAACAACAAAAAAATCTGATATTTTAACCAGAAATGTCAAATTAGCTGGCATCAATGTTTGAACCATATCATTTAGTTTTAGGTAATTCATAAAGGTAGATAAATCTATAAAGAAACATACCTATTCAAATTAAGAAAATTAAAATTTTCTTTTGCCTTATTAGAGGATTTTTGAGATAGCCCATTTTCAAATACTGATGGAATTTCATCATCACTGTAAGCCAAGTCACTTTCTAACAAAGGATAAGAAATATCTGCAAGACAAAACAAAATGCAATGACTGCATTTATTTGCATGACATAAACATATATGTATATATTATGATACCAATACCCAAGGTCAAGTGAAACATGGATTAGGAGGTCTTGTCAAAGGTGGAAATTATCACAAACGTGTGGGAGTCAGAGGCTAGGTAAGACAGAAAATGGAAGTGTGACAACAATTGTCGAAAGTACTAATACCAACCTAGAACTGAACATTAAATACAGGTAAAAAGATACACATGACACCTTTAATGTATGTTCTATAATCCATAGTCTAGAAGGGAAGGAAAAGAGAAAGAGATAGAGAGAAAGGGAAAGAAATAAAGAACCTGCCAAGGAGGTGGGCTGGGGGAGGAGGGAGGGAACTGGGGACGTTGGTGGTGGGAGATGGGCACTGGTGGAGGGACGGGTGCTGGAACACTGTATGACCAAAACCCAAATATGAACTTCTTTGTAATTATATATCTCACGGTGGTATAAAATATTTTTTTAAAAATGCAGGTCATTTTTTGTATTACAAAGAATATCAACATAATATTTAAGTTAGTAATCAATGCATTTCATAAGAATGAAAATTATTTGCACATGTATGAGTACTAAACAAAAATATAAATACATTCCAAACTCAATATAGTTTAAGTGTGAAGTAAATTTGCATCAACTATACAGAGGCTCTTTGAAAAGAAACATTTAGCTTTGGGGCCAGAGAGGAGAGATTCAGGAGCTTGCTTGGTACACAGCTTGGTTTACCCCAGCCCCACATATGGTCCTCTGAGCACCAAGCCAGGAGTAAGCCCTGCACACAGCTGGGAATGGCCCCAAACAACACAAAACCCAACTATTTAGCTTGAATCACACTAAATATTATAGTAAATCAAGTCATACCTGAATCTAAGACCTCTTTGTTTTCAATCTTGGCATGTGGAAATACTCGCTGCAGGACTTTTAAGATCTCGTGAACGGTGTTTTGCAGGAGTGGTTTCACGATAGTGGATAGTGCCTGTCCTGGTGATGTTACAACTCTCTGGGAGGCTGGTATCATCTTTTGCATAGCTACCTCAAAGTCCTTAGCTAAGATATTAATTGAAGAGAGATCCAACTGCAGTTTCTCAGTAGTGGCATAGATCTGTGGGTAGCGGCGCGCAGAGCACACAAAGCAGCCTCAGAGCATACTGACTTAATATCTGCACCACAGTATCCTATCCAAGACAAGCAAAACAATTTTCAAAGTAAAACACCATCTTACCAGAATGACCATGGTTGAAAGAAAACTGAAAATCAAATTCCCAATTATAACACAATACTGGAGTTAAAGCTAACGATCCCTTATTTGACCAGGGAACTTAAATGGCAGTGATAAATAATCCAATAAACAACTGTTTGTGGGGCCGGAGCGATGGCCCAGGGGTGGGGTGTTTGCCTTGCACGCGGCCGGCCTGTGCCGGCCTGGGTTCGATTCCTGGCATCCCATGTGGTCCCCCCGAGCGCTGCCAGGAGTAGTTCCTAGTGCAGAACCAGGAGTAACCCCTGAGCATTGCCGGAAAAAAAAAAAAAAAACCTGTTTGTGTTTACTGGTTCCTTGACAAAATCGGAGAGCAGGACAGGAATCTTGGTGGGAAATGAGTACTAAATGCAGCAAGGGGGGTCGTCAAGAACAGGTTTAAATTCTAGTATTCCTCTATCAGAGATATGTATTCTCTAAGAAATTAATTTATGTTATCTATTCTGTAAAATGAGAATAACTTTTTCTTTTTTTTTTTTTTTTTTTTCCCTTTTTTGGGTCACACCCAGCAATGCTCAGGGGTTTCTCCTGGCTCTGCACTCAGGAATCACTCCTGGCGGTGCTCGGGGACCATATGGGATGCCGGGGATTGAACCCAGGCCGGCATGGGCCAGCCGTGTATAAGGCAAACACCCTACCTGCTGGGCTATCGCTCCGGCCCGAGAATAACTTTTTCAACTTCACAGATGAGTAAGAAAATTTTAAGAGCCGTGCAGAAGGCATTAACAAGATGACTAAAAGTCAGCAAATGGTAGATGCTATTACCAAAAAATGCCATAAACAAGATAATAAACATAACTCTGTATCTCTTAAAACATAGCCTTGCAAAACTCTTTCCATCTTTGAAATATATGTAGTATTTCTTTTTAATTGTTTAAGACAATGTTTACCAACACAGTTTTCTGCTAATTCTTCTAGAAATGTGTCCAGAGGTTTAGGATTCCAATGCCTTGTGTGAATCTTTAGAATTTCTTTTCGAGCCTACAAATAGAAACAAACAAAAAAACTATGAAGGTGCTATTTAGATTAGAATTTCATTTAAACACTAGGTCCATTTTGTCGAGCCTGGTGGACCCGCCCAGGAGCTGCCCGGGAACCAGTATGCAGAGCCGCAAGCGGCTGGGGAGACTGGAGCCCGGCTCGCGCCGAGCCCAGCTGACGATGGGATCTCGAGGAGGGCAGATGGTTTTTTGGGTGTTGGCCCATCGCCTCTGGGGGTCCCGGAAGCAGCCGGATGAAACTCGCCCATCACACTAGCCACCATCTTCGCTGTCGGACGCTGAGAAACTGACCCACGACCAGATCAACTGAGCAAAACCAGTTCGAAGCCCAGATTGCGCGGCCGCTTGCGCCTGGTCCACTAAAAATAGTGAAACAGTAATGTCTTTTGATGCACTGTATTCCACGAAGAGCAGGAAAGTTTATCGGGAAGGAGATATAAGGACGAAAGAAATGACATACAGAATCTGCCAAGTAGTTGAGGTGCGGGAGGGGGGAGGGAGGTGGGGACATTGGTGATGGTAGATGGGTTTGGGTGGAGGGATGGGTGTTGGAACACTGTGGATCCAAAACTCTACATAAGCATCTTTCAATTGTATGTCTAAAATGGTGTAATGATATTTGGGGGGGGAAAATAATAAAATTAAATAAAAAAAAAATTAAACACTAGATTAAAAGCTCAAGAAAAATGATACCTAAGCTTTCAGAAAAATATAACAGTGAAATGAGAAATGTGTATAATATTCAAGGTCTATTCATTATAAATGGGAGGAAAGTTACTATTTGGACACAGTCTGTAAGAGTACAGACTGGGCTGGAAGGCAGTACGGCAGATAGGGTGCTTACCGTGAATGTACCAGACTGCCAGAACTACGAGGAGTGATCACTAAGTGCAGATCCAGGAGTAAGAAATAAAGCCCAGAGTATTGCTGGGCGTGGTTCAAACACAGAAAACAGTACTGATAGGGTGAGAGAGATAGCTCTAACGTTGGAGCACATGCTTTGCATATGGGAGATTTGGGTTGGATTCTTGGTACCAAATGTGCCCCATCACAAGCAGGTAGGGCCTAAAGCTAGCGCACATTTAGCTTTATATATAATTCCTCACTTGATAAGAGGCTTTGCGTCCAGAAGAGAGCAATGGTTTAGAGGGCCCACCCTGCAAGCATAACGGTGTCCTTCATGTGCCAAGACCATCCTGGCAACCCTGCTGTCTGCCATTCCTGACAGTGCAGGTAATTTCCAGAAACACCACCACTAAAAATATGTGTGAGCACTGTTTGGGAAGTGAGGCCCTTGGCAAGCACATGTGTCGGCATCACAAGCATAACCTACATGTCTCAACTAAGACGGCAGCAAAGGATGCCTGGAAGCACCACAATCAATGAGCAACTTTAGTGAGTGCATGGATGAGTACAAGCTCTGCAACCTGGTGTGCAAACATCACAGATAAAAATGTAAAAAGTCAGGTGTGTGCAACGTCAACAATAATGGAGGAATAAGGAAGAGGATGGGAAATAAATTTTAAAAAAGATATTAAGAGGTTTTTAAATAAATGGGTAGGGATTTGCCTTGCATATGGCCAACCAGAGTTTGACCCTGACGCCCTATATGGCCCCCTCACCACCCCACCCACAGCACTGCCAGGACTAATTCCTGAGTGCAGACCCAGAAGTAACCTCTGAACATTGCTGATGTGACCCAAAAGGCAAAAAATAAAATAAAAAAAAAGAGTAAATAAAAGGCTTTTTATCATGGTTTCAGTGAAAAGGCCAACAATTCATGGCTGGGAGGTGATTAAAAGGGCTGAAATGGGGCCGGAGCGATAGCCCAGCGGGTAGGGCATTTGCCTTGGATGCGGCTGGCCTATGCCGGCCGGGTTCGATTCCCGGCATCCCATATGGTTCCCCAAGCACCGCCAGGAGTAAATCCTGAGTGCAGAGCCAGGAGAAACCCCTGAGCATTGCCAGGTGTGACCCCCAAAAAAAAAGAGCTGAAATGCACTTTGCATTCAGGTACCTTAGGTTTGAGCACCAACAATGCCTGATTCGATCACACACTACTTGCTAGCCCTGGGTTTTTCTATTGAAAATAAGGGATTTTTTTTGTATAGGCACAGAAGATAGTCTGGGCCAAGCATCTGCAAGCTAATTAACTCTGAATTTTTTCTCCTGGGCTTCCGCCATATGTTCTAACTATGATTGAGTACAATTCCTCACACCCCCAAAAGAGGGTCTCTACAGGGGGCTGCAATGTACCAGGAAAGAGATCATCCTGGCTCTGAAATGGGACTAACATTTTTGATTATAAGACTTTAAAGTAAGCCCTGCTCTGGTCCAAAGTTTAGAGCAAGGTCAGAACAGCTCTGTTTCAACCTAAGATGTGGATCATCATGCAGTCACTGAGAGCACTTACATTCTGAGGTTTTTGGCACTAGGATCCTGAAGGGGACTGAAAATAATCAATCTGGCAAAGGGAACATGGTCTGGGTCATACGATATGATATTCCCAGGAAAGATCGCCCTATAAATTTAATCTCAGGTGTAGACAAATGCCTGTCTCTCTTACTGTGTTTATACAAAAATGACTACAAGTATTGAAATGATTGTTTATCAGCCAAGGTTGAGAGAAAAATCAATGTGCCCTGGTCTCTACCCATTAGCTTCAGGAGCAGGTGAGTGACCCCCTGATGCTCTGCCCAGTGGAGGAATGCCAGTTCTCACTTCACTGTTCTCAGATAAGAGATTTTTAACCTTTGGTATCGCCTTTCCCCAGTCTTTGTAAACTATTTATCTCTAGCAGATTTGGAGTTAGGGTGTGGAGAAAGCTGCATTTAAGAGTGTGTGGAAAATCAAAACCTTGGACTTTCTTTTCTTTCTTTTTTTTTTGCTTTTTTGGGTCACACCTGGCAATGTTCAGGGGTTACTCCTGGCTCTGCACTCAGGAATTACTCCTGGCGGTGCTCGGGGACCATATGGGATGCCGGGGATCAAACCCGGCTGACATGGGCTGGCTGCATGCAAGGCAAACACCCTACCTGCTGGGCTATTGCTCCAGCTCCAGGATTTTCTAAGAATTGTCTTTGTCCACTGGCCAGAGGGGACTGTTGTCGGCCCTTAATGTGACCAGAGAACCCGACGGACCCCAATACTATTGGGAACCTCAAACTTCCCAAGTACTACCAGTAGTGACTCCTTCGCAACAAGTCGGGAGTCAACCCTGAACATGATCTGGCACAGCCCAACCACTGAGAAATGCAAACAATGGTTCAAAAAGCTGGGTACATGCAAAGCACATGAGTCCTGGTTTTGATCCCAGCACCTAATGGTTTCCATCAAGCATTACTATGGAGTGACACTCCCCACCCTCTCCACCAAGCAGTACTCCAAGAGTAGCCCCTTTCTGGGCCACAGCAGTAGCACAGCTGGTAGGGCGTTTGCCTTACATGTGGCCAAGCTGGTTTGGATCCTGGGTATCCCATATGGCCCTTAGGTCAGTCTTGAGTACAGAGCCAAGAGAAGCCTGTATAAACGGGTGTGGCCCCCAAAACAAAGCAAACAAAAGAGGGCCGGAGGCGATAGCCCAGCGGGGAGGGCGTTTGCCTTGCACGTGGCCGG
Source organism: Cryptotis parvus (assembly GCA_021461705.1). Lineage (NCBI taxonomy): Eukaryota > Metazoa > Chordata > Mammalia > Eulipotyphla > Soricidae > Cryptotis > Cryptotis parvus. The sequence continues at coordinate 13,048 of JAJIBD010011069.1, forward strand.
CCCATGCCGGCCCGGGTTCGATCCCGGCATCCCATATGGTCCCCCGAGCACCGCCAGGAGTAATTCCTGAGTGCAGAGCCAGGAGTAACCCCTGAGCATTGCCGGGTGTGACCCAAAAAGCAAAAAAAAAAAAAAAAAAAAAAAAGAGTAGCCCCCTCCAAACATACCTGGCAGTGACATAAAAAAAAACCTAAAATCCCCAAACAAGGCAAAAACTGTTCATTAGGCCAAGTGTTACAAAGCAATATATATATTCCTAACATAATCAGAGGATATACTCAATTGAAATAATTTTATTTTATTCTTTTTTTTTTGGGTCACACCCGGCAATGCTCAGGGGTTTCTCCTGGCTCTGCACTCAGGAACTACTCCTGGTGGTGCTCAGGGGACCATATGGGATGCCGGGGATCGAAACCGGCCAGCATGGGCCGGCCGAGTGCAAGGCAAACGCCCTTGCCGCTGGGCTATTGCTCCGCCCCTGAAATAATTTTAAAAGTTCGTATATGGAGGTATTTTAAAAATAAAATACTTTCCTTAATGCATCCCTAAAAACACACAAATATATGTTTGCACATAAATCATATGACCCTGCTTCAAAACTTAAAAACTCTAATCTTCAATTTTTTTATTTTATCAAGACTTGTTAAAGTGTATTTTGTTGAAATTTTGATGGCAGGCTGGAGCACATATCTTGCATGTGTGAGGCCCTGAGTTTAACTCTTGCAGTCATCAAGCCCTCCAAGAAGTATCAGATAGAGCCCTCCTGGGCCCTTGCATCACTAAGCTTGAGTAGCACCGACATTCAGCCCCATCCCATGGGCGGAGTATCTCCCATGAGTGGTCCCCGGGACCCCAAGCACTGTTGAAGGCCCCATGGTGGTGGTGGGAAAGTAGTGACACTGAATTCTTACATCTTTATCAGGCAGGCTGAAAACAAATTCTCTGTCAAAGCGACCAGGTCTTCGTAAAGCAGGATCAATGGAATCCAGTCTGTTGGTAGCACCAATGACAACAATTTCTCCTCTGCTGTCCAATCCATCCATAAGCGCTAGCAGAGTAGAAACTATAGAACTAAGTGTTGCAAAGAAAAAAATTATTATATGGATGTTAAGTATTTCTTCTTCTAGTGATATTCCAGAAGAACAAAGTTATATTCTTAGATATAGTTAGATATAATATATAATAGATATAATGAACATATTTCCTCAGAGCATTCTATTTTCAATATACTTATGTGGGGCTGGAGAGAGACAACAGGGATTAAGGCACTGTCTGCCCTGTGCCCCCTTCCCAGTTTGATCTCTGGCACACTACGGTCCTCCAAGCTCATTGGAAGCAACCTTGGAGGTGCCAGGCATCACTCCAGTGTTCGGAAAATCACTGGCACTTCAAAGTCCACATAGCACCCTATCTTAGGGTCCTAGCATTGAACTGCTGTCCCAGTTGGCTGAAAATCACAAGGTGGGGTTCGTGCACTCCTATTCAAAGGCTCCAAGAAAGAGAGAAAATCTATTTTTAAGACTATGTCAGTTTTTGCACTTCAGTAATAGACTAAATAGACTTGCAGACATGGGGCAGAGCTGCTACTGGCTCTCCCTGTGACCAGCCGCTCACGAGGCGCCAGGGAGGGATGGTGGGTTCTAGCCCTGGCCCACCACCCCAGCAGAGCCTTAAAAACAAGCCAGACGACCCCCCCCACTCCATGAGGGCCTCCATTTTCCACATGCGGACTTCTCTCTCGTCAGACCTCCACCCAGCAGACCAGCCTATCAGCGCCCGGCTCATCGAGTTCCACCCTGCAGCAGTCTTTCTTAAATCCGGCTCAGGTATGCCGGTCCAGAGACTCGCAGACATGGGGCAGAGCTGCTACTGGCTCTCCCTGTGACCAGCCGCTCACAAGGCGCCAGGGAGGGATGGTGGGTTCTAGCCCTGGCCCACCACCCCAGCAGAGCCTTGCAACAAGCCAGACGACCCCCGCCTCCATGAGGGCCTCCATTTTCCACATCCGGACTTCTCTCTCATCAGACCTCCACCCAGCAGACCAGCCTATCAGCGGCCGCAGGTTCATCAGTAAATGCTGGACTTAGAGATGCCTACAAGAGTATGCTACCTGCACGGCAGAGCCTGGCAAGCTACCCATGTTGTATTTGATATTTGATATATATGCCAAATACCAGTAACAATTATAGACCTCATTCCGAATGGATTGAGGCTCTTTATGTTCCTGGAGCAAGAAGATGCCTTGGGCTCTACTAGCATGAGACAGGACATATGGAGATGTTACTTGGGCCCGCTCGAGCAAATCGATGATGAACGGGAAGACAGTGATACAGTGAATAGACTAAAGATAAAAACAACTCTTATGACTGAACACCCAGCCACACTCTCTACTTCCAAACAAAAGCAAACTACAGGACTATAAAGTCTTCACTATGCGATTCTTCATGCAACACCAATATAGCTCAAAGTAAAGTGCCATGAAGCAAGTCTTACCTATGAATCTGATCTTGCCTGCTTGATCGTACTGGTGCCAGACCATCGATTTCATCAAAGAAAATAATTGATGGGCGCATCTGATAAGCCTAGAAAGCAAGTTCAGTGGTGGCACTAATATTTGTCAGGAAAATCTTCAAGCAAGCATATTTAACATAAACCATTTTAATTCACTTTTTATTCCCACTTGCCTTTGAGAGTTTAAGATTATGAACCTAAGTGCAAATTCAAGAATAATGACGTGGATCAGGAGGTCTTATCAAAGGAGGAAATTACCACAAACGTGTGGGAGTTAGAGGTTAGATAAGACAGAAAATGGAACAGTGTGCCAATAATTGTCGAAAGTGCTATTACCCACATAGAACTGAGCATTAAATATAGGCAAAAAGATACACATAATAATCTCTAAGTATATGCATTATAATCCATAAATTGTAAGAAAAGAGGAGATAGAGAGATAGAGAGAGAGAGAGAGAGAGAGAGAGAGAGAGAGAGAGAGAGAGAGAGAGAGAGAGAGAGAGAGAGAGAGAGAGAGAGAGAGAGAGAGAGAGAGAGAGAGAGAGAGAGAGAGAGAGAGAGAGAGAGAGAGAGAGAGAGAGAGAGAGAGAGAGAGAGAGAGAGAGAGAGAGAGAGAGAGAGAGAGAGAGAGAGAGAGAGGAGATAAAGAACCTGCCATAGAAGCAGGCTGGGGGAGGAGGGAGGAAACCGGGACGTTGGTGGTGGGAAATGGGCACTGGTGGAGGGATGGGTGCTGGAACACTGTATGGCCGAAACCCAAACATGAACATTTTTGTAATTGTTTATCTCATGGTGGTATAATAAAATATATGAAAAAAAAAAGACTACTTTTATGGGGAAGTGCCACCTTGTGGTGATCAGGGCTTACTCCTGGAGGTGCTCAAGGTACCCTATGTGGTACCAGGGATCGAACTCATACTGGTTGTGTGCAAGGCAAGTGCCTTACCCCTCTATATTATCTCTCTGGCTCTAAGAGCATTTATCTTCTGGGTTCTATTCCAAGCAACACCTCCTCAATGCACGCCTCCCACCCCCAAATAGACATACTCTACTGGATTCCATGCATTAGATTTCAGGTAGTTACTGATACATAAAATACACCTAAAGATCAACTGTGAAAACAAGAAAAAAAAAAAAAAAAGACATAGCCTTCCTCCATGTCAAACTAGGAAAACAATTAACAGTATGCCACTGTTAATTTAAAAAAAAAAATATTTCAGCGAAGTTCCAAAGTATAGTGATCTCTAATTATTTGGAGCAATGCATGAGTATATTAAAGTATATCATCTCACAATATACTCTCAATATAATTCAGAATATAAACCAGAAAATCATGCTAGGAGAGCTAACACAGAGCTAACACAGAGAGGATAAGGTGCTTGCCTTGCAGGCAGCCAATCTGGCTTGATACCCAGAACTGCGTATGGTCCTTCAAGCACTGCAAGGGGAGAGATCCCTGAGTGTCGAGCCAGGAGTAAACCCTGAACACACAGCTGGCTGCAGTACCCAAAACAAACAAGAAGTTACTCTAGGGCAGCACTAATCTTATTTGGTGGGGAAGGGAGTGAAGAGGAATCAAAAGGCCTCATAAGGCAAGCTGCCCATCACTGAACTATTACCCTGGCTGAACACTCTTCAATTTGTTTCACTGAGACAAAAACTCACTACCGTGCTCGTAAATGTGAGGTGAGTACTCTGCTGAGGCAGGAGACTGACTAAAATTTTTTCACTTGTAAACCTGAAATTTCTTGATGTACAACTGAAAAAAAATCTATTTCATTTATTTTTTATATGAAAAGTATATGCAAGATCTAACTAGTTATGTATTTATAGTCACAATGATTAATAAATCTATATAGGGACAATTTAACAGCATACCTGATCAAATAGCAGTCGTAGTTGTCTTTCAGACTCGCCACCCATTTACTGAGACAATCAGCACCTTTCCTCATGAAAACGCTACTCTCTTATCTCCTTGACTGCACTCGTTGGCAAGAGCTCTAGCAACCAGAGTTTTTCCAGTTCCGGGGCGGGCCATAAAATAAACAACCTCTGTAAAGGAATAAGTATTATTTTAGCAGCATATTCAAAAGTAAATTAAAAAAATTAGAAACCAGTTTTAAGAATGCACATAAAAGTACACAATTTAAATATTGTCAAAGCCACAAAGCTACTATAAAATGCTAAAACTAGGGGCTGGAGTGATAGTACAGAGGAGAGGGCATTTTTTTTTTTTGTGGGAGAAGATAACAATAAAGAGACTCTTTAATTTCCAAGTTTAATGATTCTTTTTATCTCAGGTCTGCTTAGAGAAATTTAAATATATGATACCCTATTTCTCAGGTCTAAAATTTATGTTCAGTTCTTTTAAAATAATATAAAGCATTTTTGGATTTTCTAGGTTATCTCATTTGATTAAGTATTAGTTGTTCTCAAAGCAGATAGGTTGGTTTCTACATTTATAAGTTTAGTATGCTTTTAGATTTATTTTCAGGATAATTTTCTAGTGATATTTTTTTTTTAACATTTTATTATACCACCGTGAGATATACAATTACAACAGTTGTTCACGCTTGAGGTTTCGGTCACAGTGGAGTTTCGGTCCAGCACCCCGCCTCCACCAGTGCCCATCACCCACCACCCATGTCCCCATTCCCTCCCCTCCCAAGTCCTGCCTAAATGGCAGGTTCTTTATCTCCGGAGAGGGCATTTTTGCCTTGCATGCAGCCCACTGGGGTTTGAGCTCCAACAACCCATTTGGTCCCTTAAGCATCATCAGGAGTAATTCCTGAGTGCAGGAGTAAACCCTGAGCATCACTAGGCGTGACAGGGAGGGAGGGAGGAAGAGAACCTAACTGGACAAACCTCATTCATAAACTATTTCCTTAATGCACAGGAATGTGGTTCAGTGGGAGAGTGAGACCACAAATTTGATCGCTGGGACGGCCACATATTGCCGAGTGCAATCCTGGTGGCATTACTGCCTGTGATCCACTCACAACACAGCCAAGTGTGTGTGACCCCACTCATGACAGCAACAAAAATAAAGGGAAAAACAGTTCTTCATTCATTCATTCGCTCGCTCATTCATTCATTCGTTTGTTCGCTTATTCATTCATCATGCTCACCATTATTACCTGACCTTTCAGAGAAGGCATGCATGAAAAGATTACACTTGACAGTTTATTTTTTTTTAATATAAGCAAGATGGAATCACAGATTTTGCCTATAATTCATGGATTCTTGATATTGTCAGTAACAACAGCAGAAAGTTCACAAGGAAATATGATGGGACTATGAAAGTGACGCAAAACAAAAATGGTTGAACAGTAGGCGCTAAGACAGTGCAAATCAAAGTATTTTGTGGGGCCAGAGATAGTACAGGGTTTAACATGCCTTGCATGCAGCTGATCCCAGTTCAAGTCCCCAGCACCACATATGGTTCCCCTGAGCACCAACAGAGGTCACTCTTGAGTACCAATGGGTATACCCCCAAACCAGTATTTGCTGTCATCATTGCCAAGAAGTTTCAGCTTTTTCACATATTTCCAAAAGTTATTCACTGCTTTTGACAGAATTTTAAGAAAATGAAAGGCCAGTCAGGAGGCCCAATCAGCTGGAGCACATGCTTTGCACACAGCAGGCCTTGGTTCAATCTCCAGCACCACATATGGTCCCCCCAGGCACTGCCAGGAGTAACTCCCTGACCACCAAGTTGGGTGTAGTAATGCTTAGGCTCCATTATGCATAGCTCAAAAACCCAAAGAAAGAAAGAAAATGATCTATGCCCTAAGTCTTAGTGGAAATATAAAGAATGCAGAAATTGGGGGCCGGAGCGATAACCCAGCCGGATAGGGCTTTTACCTTACATGTGGCCGGCCCATGCTGGCCTGGGTTCAATCCCCAGCATCCCATATGGTCCCCGAGCATCGCCAGGAGTAATGCCTGGAGTGCAGAGCCAGGAAAAACCCCTGAGCATTGCTGGGTGTGACCCAAAAAAGAATAAAAAAAAAGAATGCAGAAATAGTTTCAAGGATTAATAAATTAAGAAGATTCCTTGTTTTCATTTCTGGACAACCAAAAATGATAAAATAAGAATGGTGAGTAAGGGGGCCAGAGAGATAACAAAGCCAGGAGTAAGCCCCTGAGCATTGCCAGATGTGGCCTCCAAAACAAAACAAAAACGGTGGGAAAAAGTCCTGGGTGATGAATGCAATCTACTAGACATGAAGTCTCGGGGCATAGGGGATGGAGCACCAGTATAGTGGGTAGGGCATTGTCTCTCATGCAGCCAACCAGGTTTGCTTCCTGCACAGTATAGGTGCCCTGAGCACTGCTAGGAGTGATCCATGAGCACAGAGCCAGGAGTAAGCCCTAAGCACCACCAATGATGCAAAAACAAATTAATAAAGAGTATTAAATTTAATCTTTGAGTTAAAAAATTTTAATATAAGAGTCTAATTGATATTTATAGGGGTCGGAGTGATAGTATAGAATAGAAGGTAGGGTGTTTGCCTTGCACACGGCTGGCCAGGATCGATTCCTGGAATTCCATATGGTTCCCCCAAGCACCATCAGGAATCATTCTTGAGTGCAGAGTCAGGAGTAATTCCTGAGCATCACCAGGTATGACTCAAAAAGCCCCCTACCCCCCCAAAAATTTATAAATGATGCATGACTTTAACAAAATAGAAAAAAAATCCCTTAAAAAAAGTCTTTAAATCAATGTTTCCATTTAAGACAATTCATGGAGGAAAGTTGTGTAAAGAAAAGAGAATTAGAAAAGAATCCTCCAAAATAGGTTAACGAAAGTGTACGAACTTGGAGGCCAGAGAGATAGCACAGCCAGTAGGGCATTGGCATTGCATGCGGCCGACCTGGGTTCAATCCCCGGCATCCCATATGATCTCCTGAGCACCACCAGGAGTAATTCCAGAGAGCAGAGCCTCGAGTAACCCCTAAGCATTGATGGATGCTATCCAAAAAAGAAAAAAGTAACAACTAAAAAGGAAAAGATAAAAAATTCAAGACCAACTTCTAGTTAACATGGCAGATTGAAAAACAAAAGTTGTTTTAGAGCCAGGAAGAAGGCTCAAAGGGCTAGTCTGCATTCTTTGAGAGCAAGAACTTTGGGTTCAATCCTTCACACTGAAAGGTTCTCCCAGAGCTCAAGCACCAACGGGTATGGCCAAGAATTTTCCAAAAAAAGCAACTTTTCGGGGCCGGAGCTGATAGCTCAGCGGGTAGGGCGTTTGCCTTGCACGCGTGGCCGGCCTATGCTGGCCCGGGTTCAATCCCAGGCATCCCATATGGTCCCCCAGCACCGCCAGGAGTAATTCCTGAGCACAGAGCCAGGAGTAACCCCTGAGCATCGCCGGTGTGACCCAAAAAAGCAAAAAAAAAAAAAAAAACAAAAAACAAAAACAAAAAACAAAAAAGCAACTTTCCTAGACACATTTTATTTTATTTTAATTTTTTTTGCTTTTTGGGTCACACCCCGCAATACTCAGGGTTACTCCTAGTTCTGCACTCAGGAATCACTCCCTGGCGGTGCTCGGGGACCATATGGGATGCCAGGGATCGAACCTGGGCTGGCACAGGCCAGTCGCAAGGCAAACGCCTACCCGCCAACATCACCCGCCCCATTCTAGACACATTTTAGATGACAAAGGTATAGCAGAATGAAGAGAGGGGGAAAATAAGACAATCAGAACGTATGGCAACAAAACCACACAGAATGTGGGACTCAAAATGAAAACCAAACGTGAAGGGTATAAGGATATGGCTCAGTGGTAGAGCTCAGTGGTAGAGCACTTGCCTTGCATGTATGGGGCCCTAGGTTCAATCCCTGGCACTGCAAAAAAAAGAAAACAAACAAACAAAAAAAAATATATATATATATATGATGAAAAAAAGAAACAATCTCCCATGGACTTTCTCTCAGGAAACTCCTTAAATGTGTTGCAACAAAGCTATAAAATCTTTATTTTATAGGTTCTCAGCAGAACCTAGTACTGAAAGAGGAAATCCCATGATAACAGTGACGGGAAGTCCCCAAACTAAGTCACACTACAAAATTATGAGCAATCAGTCCAGATGAATGCAAGAAAACAAAGGTCCCAGTAAGACCTGTCTAGAGTGTCAAATTATTATTTAACTGCTTGTTGAAGAATTTTTATAGTGCTAGTAAAAACTTTCATGTTACATAGGTACATAAGATTAAGTACCAAAACAAACAACCATGAGAAAAGTATTAAAGATAGTAGGTTACAAAAGAAAAAAGGCATAATAAGCTAATATTGTTCAGCTATAGGAAACGTTTATATATTCATAAGGTAAACACTGAAAACTGATTCAATTTTATATACACACATAAACATAAGTAAACTATTTGGAGCAAATGAACAAAAAAAGCATGTTCAGAGTAGGAGAAGAAAAAGGATCACACTCATTATTAGAGAAATCTGTGGATTGCATTTAAAACTTATATGGACAGGTCATTTGCCTTGCACATAGTCAACCCAGGTTCGATGCCCGGCATTCAGTATGGTCCCCCCAATCCCTCCAGGAGCAGTTCCTGAGTGCAGAGCCAGGAGTAACCCTTGAGCACCATCAGGTGTGGCCAAAAAATCTACAACAAAATACTGTATAAGCATATTACTTACAGATAATTGCTAAAATTATTAAAAGTAGTTGGTTCTGGAATTAGGAATACGACCTTACACAAAGTGCATGATGAAACCTACGTTTAATCCCTGGCACTGCAAAACAAGCAGATGAAAGTAGAGACTGAAACAGGACTATATAATTTTCTTTGTAAAATCTATTATTTGTATTTCATTTAAAAAAATTCATTAAACAGGGTCTGGAGCGATGGTCCAGCGGGTTGGGCGTTTGCCTTGGCGCTTGCCTTGCACCCGGCCAGCCCATGCCGGCGGGCATCCCATATGGTCCCCGAGCACTGCCAGGAGTAATTCCTGAGTGCAGAGCCAGGAGAAACCCCTGAGCATTGCCGGGTGTGACCCAAAGAAGAAGAAAAAAATTCATTAAACAAGATCTTTAAAAGGCTGGAGAAATAGTACAGAGGGATGGTGCTTGCCTTGCATGCATACAACTGACCCAGGTTCGAACCCCCAGCACTGCTAGGAATGGGATCCCTAAGTACTGTAGGATGTATACCCCAAACTCCTAAATAAAGAATTTTTTAAAATTTTCTTTAATTTTTTGCTTTTTGGTTCACATCTGGCAATGCTCAGGGTTACTCTTCGCTCTACACTCAGAAATTACTCCTGGTGGTACTCAGGATCATATGGGATGCCAGGGATCAACCCAGGTCAGTCGTAAGCAAGGTAAATGCCCTATCCTCTGTACTATTGTTCTGGCCTCCCAAATAGTTAACTTAAAAATGAAGGGCATACAGTATTTTGAAACAAATTTAAATTCAATTTTTTTTTTTTTTTTGCTTTTTTGGGTCACACCTGGCAATACTCAGGGGTTTCTCCTGGCTCTGCACTCAGGAATTACTCCTGGCGGTGCTGGGGGACCATATGGGATGCCGGGGATCGAACCCGGCCGGCACGGGCCGCCTGCGTGCAAGGCAAATGCCCTACCCACTGGGCTATCGCTCCAGCCTCCTAAATTCAAATATTAAAAGTGATAAGCACAGTATGCATGGGAAAATTTTCCCTAAATTTATGAAAAGTCACTGAAAATTATATTTTTCACAGGGAATCAATTTTGAAATCATATTTCACATTAAACATTAAGAAAGAAAAAGTATTCTGATCTTCTAGGCACTTCAAGGAAAAGTATAATAAATTTCTGTAAACATGAAAAAATTTAAGCAAAAAATCATTTTTCTGAATAGCAGCAGCATAGCACAAATGAAATGTACAGTTGGGTTACCTCGGAGGCTGAATTTTGAATTTTTCAAAGACTTCTGGATAAAGTAATGGAAACACCACCATCTCCTTGAGAGCTGCAATATGATGAGAGAGGCCACCAATGCTGTCGAATCGTATCTGGCAACAGAAGGAAAAACAATATTATTTGATTTTCAAGCCAGTAATAAAATAATTTTCACCGACCACCAAAGTATACCCAATTCACAAAAAGACAACTACCATGAGTCAAGCATGAACTTTTTAGAAAAAGGAACACCAAAAAAAAGTCCATGATCAAAGTTTCTGATTTAGAAAACTGGTTCCCGCTTTATCTTCTGAAACAGAAAAGAGATAGCACAAAGGTTGAGAAGCTTGTCTTCCATCGTGCTGACACAAATTGGAATCTGCAGCACTACGTATGGCTCCCTAAGGCTGGCATGGAGTTATTCCTCAGCATAGAGCCAGGTATGGCCTCTGAACACCAGGGCTAAGGCCTCAAATCTCTCTCCCACAAAAGCCTCTATCAGTAACAAATTATTCTGAGCATACACTTCAAGACAATACTCACTGAAGAATCTAGCTGCATTGGATCAACATCAGCAAGGCTTGCTCCAATTTTCATTCGATCTTTATAAATTCCTCTTAATTCATCTCTTCGAAAATTTAGTGGGAGGCATCTATTATAAAGCAAATTTTAAACTCACTTTTTCAACTTTACCATCCTCTGCATATTCCATGCTACAATACAGACTTTTTTTTTTTTTTGCTTTTTTAGTCCACACCCAGGAATACTCAGGGGACCATATGATATGCCAGGCCCCAATACAGACATTTTTTAAATTAAGAGTTTTAAAACAGGGGCCTGAGCGATAGCCCAGCGGGTAGGGCGTTTGCCTTGCACGCAGCTGGCCTGTGCCGGCCCAGGTTCGATCCCCAGCATCCCATATGGTCCCCCGAGCACCGCTAGGAGTAATTCCTGAGTGCAGAGCCAGGAGAAACCCCTGAACATTGCCGGGTGTGACACAAAAAAGCAACAACAACAACAACAACAACAGCAAAAAAGAGTTTTAAAACAGAGATCGGAAGGGTAGAGTGATAGAATAGCGGGAAGGGCATTTGCCTTGCACACAGCCGACCTGGGTTCGATCCCGGGCATACCAGATGGTCCTCCAGCACCGCCAGGAATAATTCCTGAGTGTAGAGCCAGGAGTAACCCCCTGAGCATTGCCAGGTGTGACCCGAAAAGCAAAAAACAAAACAAACAAACAAAAAAGATTGGAGAAGTAGTACAGTGAATAGCGTGCTTGCCTTTCATGTGGCCAATCCGAGTTTGATTCCCAACACACCATATGGTTCTCTAAGTTTACCAGGAGTGATCCTTGAGTGCAGAGTAGTAGTAATTCCGAGAATCAGTGGGTGTGGCCCGAAAGCCAAAATGAATGAATAGACTGGGCCAAAGAAGTACAGTACAGGGCCAGAGTGATAGCACCTTGGGTAGGGTGTTTGTCTCGCATGTGGCTGAACTGGATTCGATCCCTAGCATCCCATATGGTCCCCCGAGCACCTCCAGGGAGTCAGGTGAAAGCAAAAAATGCAAAACAAAACAAAACCCCAGAAGTAGTACAGTAAGGCAGTTGCTTTACATGCGGTCAAGTAGATTTGATCCCAGACACCACCCCATGAGCACCCTGAGCAAAGAATGATCCTGAGCAAAGAATGGCCCCTGAGCAACGTCAGGAGTAAGCTTTGTGCAAAGCCAGATATGGCCCTAAAACCAAAGATAAATTCGAAAGAACAAAAAAAGCACTTTCCCCCAAGTGGAACAATCGTGAGATTATGCACTCAACTTCCTAGTCTTCTTTATAGAGACTAGGAACTTAAGTGTTATTTGTACTGTTTCAGATACTACAGTCACATAGGAGAAATTTATGGTTGAGAATATATAATATTAATATACATCAACGGTGCTTATCATCTGGCAGACAACTGCTTTAAACTTAATAACACACTCAATTCACACGATATTATTTTCTTCTGTTTTTTTTTTTTTTTTTTTTTTTTGGTGGGGAATGCCGAAGCTGCTAAGATGGGGGTGCAGGGGGTCACTGTACAAATAATCCCTCTGGCCAGTGGTTCAATGCTAGGTCCAGAGGATGAGGTGCTGGGGACAAACAGGGTCACCCTCAGACTGTGCTTGGGGGCAACCCGAGCTATACCTGGCAAGACTTGGAAGGCCATTTGGTCTTGGAAACTAAATTATGATCTTGCAGCACCCTAACGCTGTACTATCTCCCCAGTCCTATTATTTCTCCCATTTTTAAAAAGAAATCAGAGGCATAACAAGGTTAAATAACATGCTCAAAGTCACAACTAAGTCAGAGCCAGAAATCTTACCCAAGAATTATATTTCCAGTCCTGCAACTACTTGGGTATAATACCTCTTGGCAAAAGATTCACTAACATTTGGATTCAGTCAATCCTCTCAGGCAAGAATTAATTACTACTTTTCTAACTACTTCTGGAATTGTGAGAGGTCTCAAAGAATATACCTAGCAACACTTTTTAGAAATTTCAAAGAATATACTTGCTAAATTATAGATGGAAAAGTAAAAACTACTTAATTAAGATAACTTTGCCAGGGAGGTAGTTCCAGTGACAGAGCACATGCTTTGCAAGCACAGGGTTCTGGGTTAGACACCTCACACCGCATGGCTCCCAAAGCACTGATGAGTGTGGCCCCATATCCATCACTATAATACTCCCAACAACAAATTCTTTTTTTTTTAAAACATTTTATTATACCACCGTGAGATATACAATTACAACGTTGTTCACGCTTGGAGGTTTCGGTCACACAGTGTTCCAGCATCCCGCCCTCCACCAGTGCCCATCACCCACCACCCATGTCCCCAATTCCCTCCCCCTCCCACATCCTGCCTAAATGGCAGGTTCTTTATCTCCTCTCTCTCCCTCTTCCTTCTCCTACACATCCAACAACAAATTCTTTTTAGAAAATAAATATTATACCAGCACAGAATGAGTAAGAATGAACTACAACTGAACACAAGTAAAAATCACACCAGTCTCAGCGAGCATCTTACTAGCCTAAACTCCATGCGGAATTTAAACTGTAAAATCCAGGGACAGGAGCAATACTAAAGTACGTGTCTCCCACGTGGAAACCCCAGCATCTCATTATGGCTCCCTTAGCACCACCAGGAGTAATTCCAGAGCACCGAACCAGGAGTAACCCCTGAGCTTTGCCAGGGTGTGACATTCTTGATCATAACCCCCAAACAGAAAACAAATGGACTGTAAAATCTAGATTGATAAATTATCCTGGCCTTTTTAAAGGGCATGCCTTTTTTTTTTTTCTGGTTAGCTACCGAACTGGCAGGGCAGATTTAATGTGATAAAACAATTCATTTAGAAAACACAGAATAATTGGTTTGCACATCCTTTCAATTATTTTCCAACTACTTTTTCAAACACTGAAAAAAAAATATTTCTTATTTTTTTTTTTTTTTTTTTGCTTTTTTGGGTCACACCCGGCAATGCTCAGGGGGTTACTCCTGGCTCTGCACTCAGGAATTACTCCTGGCGGTGCTCGGGGACCATATGGGACGCCAGGGATCGAACCCGGGCCGGCACAGGCCGGCCGGCGTGCAAGGCAAACGCCCTACCCGCTGGGCTATCACTCCGGCCCCCACTGAAAAAAATATTTCAAACATTCTAAGAAAATGGAATATGAACACTGGATTTTTCATTTACCAACCAATGCATGTAAAATAGGAAACATCCTTGTCTTTCCTTTATTCCATTTTATAGTTATTTTGAAAACCAAATGAATTAATGTAAACTTATTCTATAAAATTAAGTTCTTCTATTTTAAGTGTACTACAATAAGAATGTATTATTAGGGGGCCAGAGCAATAGCACAATGGGGAGGGCGTTTGCTTCATGCAGCTGACTTGGGTTCAAGCCCGGCATCCCATATGGTCCCCAGAGCACTGCCAGGAGTAATTCCTGAGTGCAGAGCCATGTGTGACCCAAAAAATCAGAAACAAACAAAAAAACAAAAACTACTATTAAGACTGGAGAGATGGCTCAAAGGGTTAGACTTTGCATGTAGGAGGCCAGGTTGTCATGCCCAGCACGAGGTCCTACAAGTACTGCTTGGTATGGCCTACCCACGAATATCACTTTATAATCCAAAAAATTAGGGGGGAGGTTTGAGTGTTACTATTCTTTTTTTTTTTTTTTTTTTGCTTTTTTGGGTCACACCCGGCAATGCTCAGGGGTTACTCCTGGCTCTGCACTCAGGAATTACTCCTGGCGGTGCTCGGGGGACCATATGGGATGCCGGGATCGAACCCGAGCCGGCTCAGGCTGGCCGCGTGTAAGGCAAACGCCCTATCCGCTGGGCTATCGCTCCGGCTTGAGTGTTACTATTAACAGAAATAATATAAAATGAAAATAGCTACTTTTTTTAGCTTGTGTATTTCAAGCACCAAACTATTTAATAGTTACCCAAGAAAATGTGCTATTAGTTCCAGATGTAGCTATTTTAGAGAAGATAGCATTTTTGGCTTATGCTGTGTACTTTTTAATCAGTTAAATTGTACCTACTCCCCAGTTATTCAGTTTCTTACAACTTAAAAAAAATGCTAGCGGCCTAAAATGCATAATTATGGCACATACCTGTTAATAGATCTATTACAGCTTCTTTTTCTTCGTCTCTCAAAATGTTCATCTTCTGAAGAGGAAGATGAAGTAGAGTCGCTACTGTGGATTGCATGCCTTCGCCTTAAGAGGAAAATCGAAATTATGGAGAGCAGAGGAAAAAAAGTCTAGGACACAAACATCAGAAATACTGAAAAGCAATGGGGAATATGCCTGAGCAGTAAGGTTCATGTCCTGCATGCATGAAGCACTGCATCTGGTCCATAGCACAAGAAATAAACAGCAAATATTCCAATGGGGCTTATAAAATTAATCGATTTGCTGAGCCACTGAAGCTTTACTAGTGAGATCTTTGAAAAGAAATAAAAGACTTAGATAAGAGAGGAAAAGTGACTCTAGTATAGGTGACCATTAAAAGCTTAAAGCTATAGTTCAAGCAGTCACTTCAGCCTTGATATAAATTAGTCTCAAAAAGGAGAGATGGTATAAAGGTTATCAGAATCTTTGGATGTTATAGAAGTTTCTTATGCATAATATATATAAATTCCTAGCTATAAGGTAGATAGATATTTCTATTTTGAAATGTCATATATCCCTTAAAGGAGAGCAGAAAAACTTCTGGTCAAGCAAAGTTAAAAAAATAATTCTAAGAAACAGTGAAACACAAAATAACTTTTATTTAGTATAGTCAACTGCAAATTCACATGTGTTAGCAATTGTGTATGAGTGGATGAGTTATCCATACATGAGCATCGACTGTCTCACAAACTAAGGTGCTAAAATACAAAATTCTGAGCAAAAGAGACTGGACAGGGGGTAAGGTGCTTGCCTTCATGTGGCCAACCCTGTTCGACGCTCAGCACTGACCTGGTCCCCAAGGCACCACAGGAGTTATCCTTGAGCAGAGCCAGGAGAAGGCCCTGAGCAATGTGAGCTGTCCATCCCCCCAACCCCCAAAAAACCCTCTTAGTCTGGTATTATTTAACACTTATGTAAGTACATACATGTATACAAGCACCTTTGTTTTTGTTCATTTAAGTCTTCACCAACAGCACCAAATGGTTATAAACTAGAAAATTCTAATGTATAAGGGTGCCTATTATTACTTGGCAAAATGTGGAGATAACAAGAATTATCTTTCTAATCTTAAATATGACAATAAGTAACACATGTTGGGGCAAAAAAAAGGAAAAGAAAACCACAATTCTGAACAAAGAAAATTATTTACTAATAAATAAGAAACTGAAAAATAGAGTTAGAGCAGCTGGAGACTTAGTGGGTAGAGGTATAATGTAAGCAGCCAACCAACCCTAATTTGTCTCCTGGGCACTGCATATGATTCCCCAAGTACAGACAGGGGTCACTCCTAAGCACAGGAGTCAGGATTAGCCTCTGAACACCAAAGGGTATAGTTTAAACCCTCTCTCTACATCCCCCAAAAAAATAATTTAGAAGAGCACAGTAAAAATGAGAAACCCCGAAGATCCTGAGCCCAGCTCAGAAAGTCTATCATGGAGGAAATATGTCTGTGATAATAAATGAGGATAAGTCTAACCTTATACTTGAACTTAAAATTGAATTAGTCAACTGCTTACTAATACCAAATCAGAAATATTGTAAACAATGAAGCAAATATAGAGCTATTAAATATAGTGTGAAATAGAAATTTAAAGAATCATTAGAGATTACTTTGAGAATCTTTATGCCATGAAACAAGAACCTCAAAGAAATGGATAAATTCTTGGATTCCTATAAACTCCCAAAGCTAAATCAAGAAGATTTGGAAAGCCTGAACAGACCTTCACTATTAAGGGAAATGAAATGATAATGAAAGGATTCCCCCCAAAACAAAAGCCCTTGCCCAGATGGATTCAGTAGTGAATTCTTCCAAACTTTTAAAGAGGATCTACTAGTAAACCTTTTCAGGCTTTTCCAGGGATGTGAAGAAACACTTCCTGTTTCTATGAGGCAAATATCACCCTGATATCAAAAGCTGATAGAAACACTACAAAAAGAGAATTACAGGCCAATATCCCCAATGAACACAGATGCAATGATCCTCAACTAAGGGCCGGGTGATAGCAGGTTGGGCATTTGCCTGCATACGACTGACTTAGATTCAACCCCCAGCATCCCATATGGTTCCCCAGCACTTCTAGTAGTAGTTCCTGAGTGAAGTGCTAGGAGTAACCTCTGAGTGTTACTGGGTGTTACCCAAAAAGGAAAATCCTCAACAAAATACTAGCAAATAGAATCCAAAGAGTCATCAAAAAGATCATACACCACAACTAAATATGATTCATCCTGGGAATACAAGGAGGGTTCAACACACTCAAGACAATCAACATAATAACACCGTAAGATCCTATCAGTAGATGCAAAGAAAGCATTTGACAAGTTCCAGCACCCATTTATGATAAAAACTCTCAACAAAATGGAGTTGAAGGAACTTTCCTCAGTATAGTCAAAACCACCAACAAGCCCACAGCATGCATCCTTCTCAGTGGGAAAAAGCTAAAAGCCTTCCCCGAAGATTGGGACAATACAAGATTGCCCACTCTCACCAATTCTATCTATACAGTACTGCAAACACTCCCCATAGCAGTTAGGCAAGAAGAAAGATACCAAGGGCATCCAGATAGTAAAGGAGGCAGTCAAGCTAACATTATTTGCAGATGACATACCACACTTAGAAAACAACAGGTTTTCTAATAGAAGTAGAAAATAACAACTCCTAGAAACAATAGGTTCATACAATGTCAGTTTACAAAATAAATAACCCGAAAGTCAATACCCAGTTTACAAAATCGATACCCTAGAGCTAAATTTCCCAAATGTACAGAATTGAATTAAATTATAAAATTTTAAGCTAATATAGCCAATCCTAAAACTCTAGGAGCCTACCCTAACATTCACAATTATCATACAGCAACAACTATTTAAGAACCAAACCTGTTCATTCGTTTACAATATGGACTTCTGGGCCCAGCAGAAGATAGTCGATATCGTGGTCTTGCAGGAGAAGCAGGGCCACTATAAAATATGTTGGTCTTTCTTTGGTGACGAGGTTCTTAGAAAAAAAAGAAAAAAAGAAACCGCATCTACATGACATGTATAGTTAAGGGGTTATTCTCCACCCAAACACTCCTAAAGGGCAACCTTACATAGAAATATGAGTGTTTTTTATTTTTTACTGAGAGCCAGTTCAATGGGCTGGAACATACACTTCCCAATCTGGAGGCCTGGGTTTGATCCCACCCATACAGTCCAAGCCATAAGAGGAGAGATTCCTGAGTGCAGAGACAGGAGTAAGCCCTAAGCAAAACACAGACACACACAGAGATTTTAAAATCATTTGTCTACAGGGTACGCACATGTACATACCCCCTACTATAGAATACTGCTCTCATTTATATTTATTTTTGCTTTTTGGGTCATACCTGGTGACATTCAGGGGGTTACTCCTGGCTCTTTGCTCAGAAATTACTCCTGGAGGTGGTTGGAGGACCATATGAAATGCCGGGGATTGAGCCCAGGTCAGGTCGGTTGTGAGCAAGGCAAAGTCCTACCCAATGTTTTATAATTCTGGCCTTCAGTTTTACAATATTTAATGTACAAACATCAGATCATACCCTGGACATAAACAATGATCAAAATTTTGTTTGTCATTCACAATTTGATAACAAACAAGAAGTCCTATTTACACAAAGCTACTAAAAATTTTTACTTATTTACTTAATTATTTATGGCTTGTGAGCTACACCCCTTGGTGCTCAGGGATCACTCCTGATGGGGACTATATGGGATATCAGAGATCAAACACGGTAGGCCTGAAGCAGCGCAACAAGTGTCTTACCTGCTGTACTACTGCTCCAGCTCAAAAGTAGTACAATTAAAGCTATGAAATCAAAGAATTAAAAACATGGAATTTCAGGGTCAGAGACAGCACAGTGAGTAATGACCATTCTGCAGCATAGCCAGATCTGAGGCCCAGAGTCTTGCCAGAAGTGATCCCTCGAACAGCAAGCAGTGGGTGTGGTGGGGATATAAAAAGCTAGGAAATTTCCAAATAGTTTAATTATTCGCTCTGGTAAAGGCTAACATTCAACTTTCAATGGAAAATGATTTCTTGTGTATTTAGTATAGATAAGAGTTAGGTGCCTCCCCACTCCCTGTGGATTTGAGCCCACACCCAGTTGTGCTCAGGATGATTCCTGGCAGGTTGGGGAACCTTATGTAGTGCTGGGGATTGAACACAGGTCAACAGCATGCAAGACTAGGACCCTATCCACAGCATGACAGCTCCAGCCCCAAGAGTTGTACATGTTTCACACAGAAACACATGGAAACTGATATCAAGGGATGGCTTAGAGCACCTGATTGCAGGCATAAGTCAGCAAGTTCAATCCCCAGTGCCACATGTGCTAACCAATGTCCTCAAGGCTCTGCTCCTTATGACGGAGCAATGCTGTTTGCAATCCCTGGTGCCATAAGCAACTTCAGGACAGACACAGCTAGCTGAGTGCAAGCACAGTAATAGAAGGGAGTGCGTTCTCCCTGAAAAGCAACGGAATTTTTAAAGCTATACTAGCACCACAGCAAGCCCCTTCAAGCTCATGTGCAAGCACCACAACCAGAAGCACAACTCGCCGGCAAGTACCACAGCTGTATGTCTAAATACTGTAGCCTTCTGTGCATGGCCCCAGTACTGTAGCCAACAACAACAAAAAGTACCACAGCTGTATGTCTAAATACTGTAGCCTTCTGTGCATGGCCCCAGTCACTGTAGCCAACAACAAACAGTACCACAGCTGTATATCTAAATACTGTAGCCTTCTGTGCATGGCCCCAGTCACTGTAGCCAACAACAACAAAAAGTACCACAGCTGTATGTCTAAATACTGTAGCCTTCTGTGCATGGCCCCAGTCACTGTAGCCAACAACAACAAACAGTACCACAGCTGTATGTCTAAATACTGTAGCCCTTCTGTGCATGGCCCCAGTCACTGTAGCCAACAACAACAAAAAGTACCACAGCTGTATGTCTAAATACTGTAGCCTTCTATGCATGGCCCCAGTCACTGTAGCCAACAACAACAAAAAGTGAAAGAAAGGAAGGGAGGGAAAAAAGGAAAAAAAATATAAATTTTAATAAAAAAAAAAAACCAATAAAGTTTTCTGTAAGGGGGAGAACAAAGGAAAGGCAATAAAAAATAAATGTAATATAATCATGCTTTCTGGGGAAAAAAATCTTACTTTCCAGTGGAGCTTGGTAGTAAACTGTGGCTTTTCTTTGTCTAAGATAGTATCGTTTCTGATTATCTTCTTCTACATCTTCTTCATCTTCACCATCATCTTCATCTTCACCATCATCTTCATCTTCAACATCATCTTCATCTTCAACATCATCTTCATCTTCTTGGTCTTCTCCCTCTTCAGATGATTCTATAATTAAGATAATTAAGAAACTTTCAGAATAATACTCAGGAAATCATTATAATATTTAACACAGAATTGGGAATTTTTTAAAAAATTTATTGCATTTGGGCTGGAGAGACAGAACAATGGATAAGGCACTTGCCTTGCATGAAGATGAGCTGGGTTTGATCCCAGGCATCCCATATATCTGTACCATCAGGAGTGATTCCTGAATGCAGAGCCAGAAGTAAGGCCTGAGCACCGCCAGGCTTGGCCCCAAAACAAAACAGAACAACAACAGAAGGTTATCTATTTCTAGGCATCTATCTGTCAGACTTTTAGCAGTTGTTTATCAACAGCCAAGGTTTCCACTACAGATGCAAGAAACAAGTGTCAGAGACCTTTCTGCCTACCCAGAATAAGTGAATACAGAAGAAAAACAAGAATATATGCAATTCAAAGTCTCTACTAAGGGCCGGAGCGATGGCCCAGCGGGTAGGGCGTTTGCCTTGCACGCTGGCCGGCCCATGCCGGCCCAGGTTTGATCCCGGCATCCCATATGGTCCCCGAGCACCACCAGGAATAATTCCTGAGTGCAGAGCCAGAAGTAACCCCTACTAAAGTCTCTACTAAGAAGTAAGCCTGTTTGATCTTGAGAAGAATCTAAAATAATTTGAAGTAATTTCCCAATTGTCTGTAACAAAAGCTAGTGTTAAGATTACTTTAAAGAAGCAAAAAAGGGGGAGAGGAGATAGTACAATAGGTTGCTTGCCCTGCTTGCAGACAGGTCTACCTGGATTTGATCCCTGGAACCCCATATGGTCCCACCTAAGCATGCCAGAAACGATCCCTGAGCAGTCAGGAGTAAGCCCTGAGCACCACTGGGTGTGGCTCCCAAACCAAAAAAAAGCAAAGGACTATCTTTTATTTTTTTGGCCACATCCAGTGGTACTCAGGGCTTACTCCTGGATCTGTGCTCTGAGATCACTCTTGGTGAGGTTTAGGGGACTACATTAGTACTAGATTGTTCATAAAAAAGAATCTACTTCTTTTTTAATATTAAATGAGGATCTTTATTATTTTTTGCTTTTTGGGGTCACAGCTGGCGACGCTCAGGGTTATTCCTGGCTCTTCACTCAGGAATTACTCCTGGTGGTGTTGGAGAACCACATGGGATATTGGGAATCGAACCTGGGTTGGCCATGTGCAAGGCAAACGTCCTACCCACTGTGCTATTGCTCCGGCCCAAGGATCTTTATTTTAAACAAAGCAAATAATTATAGAATTGAAAACAATACTTGGAAGAGGAAAGGGAAATAGGAAAACTTAAAAGCCTAATGTTGGGGTGTGTGTGTGTGTGTGAGTGTGAGAGAGAGAGAGAGAGAGAGAGAGAGAGAGAGAGACTGCCATAGAGACAGGTTGTGGGGGGTGGGATGAAGGAAATGGGGCACACTGGTGTTGGGAAATGACTGAAACCCAATCATGAACAGCTTTGTAATTGTCTACTGCAAGGTGACTCAATAATAAATAAAAGCCTAATGTTGGCATGTACTACAGTTTGTGATATTGCTAATTTCACTAATAAAGTTAGCAATACTGCAAGTTAATAAAACATGATAAATTTTAGTAAGTTTAGCCTCATTTACTTAAGTTTGACATTTCATACTTTATGGCTATCACTGAGATACATGCAGCGTAACATATTTGTTTCTGGGGTCATATTTGGCAGAATTCACAGCTCTCCACTTAGGGATTACTCCTGGTAGGGGTCCATGTGGGTTTCCAGGGATAGAACATGTGCTGACTGCATGCAAGACAATCACCCTACCTATCCTACTATCTCTCTAGCACCCATGCAGCGTAACTTAATCTACCGAGGAACAGTCTCACCAAAGATTTAAAACGCATTTCAGAAGACTGGCTAAAGAAACTATGGTACATCTTCACAACGGAATACCATGCAGCTGTCAGAAAAGACGAAGTCACGAAATTTACATGCAAATGGATGGACATGGAGATTATCATGCTAAGTGAAATTAGTCAGAAGGTAAAGGACAGATATAGAATGACTGCATTCATTAGTGGGATATAAATATATACTAGTACTCTACTAATTGTGGGAAATGTTAACGCCACACTAGAACTGAACCTTGAAAGTACACAAAGGGATTTACACAATGATCCCTAAATGTCTGTAGGGCAAACCACAATGAGAGGAGAGAGGAGAGGAGAGGAGAGGAGAGGAGAGGAGAGGAGAGGAGAGGAGAGAAGAGGAGAGGAGAGGAGAGGGGAGAGGGGAGGGGAGGGGAGGGAGGGAGAGAGGGGGAGCGGAGAGGAACGGAGGAAGGGAGAGGAGGGGAGAGGAGGGGAGAGGAGGAGGGAGGGGAGGGAGGGGGGGAGGTGAGAGGAGAGGGGAGGAGAGAGGGAGAGAGAGATAAGGGAAATAGTGCCTGCCATAGAGGCAGGCTGGGTGTGGGGGGAGGGAAAGGCACTGGTGGAGGGACAGGTGCTGGAAAAAATGTTATGACTGAAAGAAACTCAATCATGAACATCTTGTTAATTGTATATCGCACAGTGGTATAATAAAAAAAAAATTTAAAAAACAATTAAAAAAATAAAATAAAATACATTTCAGAATTAGCAGATTGGGCCTGGAGCAATAGTCCAGTGGGCAGGGCATTTGCCTTGCATGCAGCCGACGGGAGTTTGATCCCCAGCATCCCATATAGTCCCCAGAGCACCACCAGCAGAGCAACCCCTGAACATTGCTGGGTGTGACCCAAAAAAGCAAAAAACAAAAACAGAAAAAAACCCAAACTAGGAAGATCATCTGAAGGGCTAGATTTGGGATTCGAGAGGGAATACAGGGGGTTCAATGTGTCTGCCTTTCATGTAGCTGACCTGGGTTTGGTCCTTGTATCACACTGTGGTCCCAGACCAGTGCCTGAGGAATAAGTCCAGTGGACCAGGAGGTATGGCTCCAAATCAAAACAAATAAAGAGGAGGGTGGGGAGGCCTGGAGTTAATGTACGCCTGAGTTCCAGCTTGAATCCCCGGTACTACATGGTCCATGAATCACCACCGGGGAGGGTAAGAGGGAGTATTAATTCTCTCCTTTTTTTTTTTTGGGTCACACCCGGCGATGCTCAGGGGTTTCTCCTGGCTCTGCACTCAGGAATTACTCCTGGTGGTGCTCGGGGGACCATATGGGATGCCAGAACCTGGGCGGCAGAAGCTGGCTGCGTGCAAGGCAAACGCCCTACCCACTGGGCTATCGCTCCGGCCCTGGGAGTATTAATTCTTTATTCAAGTTAAGTTCTAGCAAATTTTTTTCACCCTTTGAAGCATTTGGGGAGTACCAAGTAACGCTCAGGGTGCAGGCATGGGGAGACTCCTGGTGATAGTGAAACTGGGCAGGGGCACAGCAATGCAGCGCGGAGCTGTTTAGGCTCGCATCTGGCAATTCTGGGAAACTGGGTGGGGAGGGACAGAAAGAATGGCCATGAAGAGCCCGGCTCGCGCCAGGCCTAGCTGACCATGGAACCCCGAGGAGGGCAGATGGGTTTTGGGAGTGGGCCCGTTGCCTCTGGGGGTCACGGAAGCAGCCGGATGAGACTCGCCCATCACACTAGCCACCGTTTTTGCTGTCTGGACGCTGGGAAACTGCCTCACGACCAGATCAACAGAGCAAAAGCCAGTTCGAGCCCAGGTAGGCGGCTCCAAGAGGCGGGAATCACTGGGAAGTCGTCAGATGGAGGCGTGGTCGTCCCTTCCCCCTCCATCTTGTCGAGCCTGGTGGCCCTGCCCGGGAGCTGCACGCGGGCCAGCATACAGGGCCTCACGGACGGCTGGGGAGGCTGGCGCTCGGCTCGCGCCGGGACTAGCTGACCATGGTTTTGGGAGGGGGCCCGTCGCCTCTGGGGGTCCCGGAAGCAGCCGGATGAGATTCGCCCATCACACTAGCCACCATTTTTGCTGTTCGGACGCTGGGAAACTGCCTCACGACCAGATCAACACGGCCGCGGTCCACTAAAATAGTGAAACAGTAATGTCTTTTAATGTACTGCATTCCACGAAGAGCAGGAAAGTTTGTTGGGAAGGAGATATAAAGAGGAAAGAAATGACATACAGAACCCGCCAAGTGGTTGAGGTGCGGGAGGGGGGAGGGAGGTGGGGACATTGGTGATGGGAGATGGTTTTGGGCGGGGGTGCGTGTTGGAACACTGTAGAACCAAAGCTCTACATGAGCATCTTTCAATTAAAAAAAAAAAAGTGGAATCTACCACAAACATGTGGGAATCAGTGGTTAGGTAAGACAGAGAAGGGAACAGTGTGCTAATATTTGTCAAAAGTGATAATACCAGCCTAGAACTGAGCATTGAATATAGGAAAAAAGATATACATGATAATCTCTAAATGTATGTATTGCAATCCACAATGTGTAAGAGAAGAGAGAAAGAGAGAGAGAGAGGAGATAAAGAACTTGCCATAGAGGCAGGCTAGGGAGGGGGGAGGGAATTGGGGTCATTGGTGGTGGGAAATGGGCACTGGTGGAGGGATGGGTGCTGGAACACTGTATGACGGAAACCCAAACATGAACATCTTTGTAATTGTATATCACATGGCGGTGTAATAAGATATTTAAAAAAAAAAAAAAAAAGAATGGCCATGAAGTGCCAGGGTGAGAACTCCTGACTCCTGTGCTAGCAACCTGACCCCTTCATTTTTTCCTGTATTTCGGCAGTACTCGATGTACTCGGTGGCGCTGGGGCTTGCCCATGGTGCTCTTGATGCTCGGACATTCTGCCTTTCTTGAGCAGTAACACCAGGAAACTGACGCCACGGGAGCTGCAGACAGGCTCATCATTCACCGTGTCCACCGGGTCGCCCGGCACAGCACCTGCTTCATCTGGGACTTGACAGTCAACCCTGGCCACCTTGTTCTCACTGGGTGTCAGAAGCAATCTTGCCTCCTGCAGGCCTGGGCCCAGGATCCTGCGAATTTTCTTGATTAGGAAATGAAGGCCAGCTTTTCCAACTGTTTCTTATTCTTGTTGAGTTTCTTCAGTGCCTCAGTGTCCATGTTGGGGATATGCACATCCTTGGCCTCAGGGCAGTGCTGCTGGTCCCCCAAGACACACATGGCGCAGCTCCGCATTCTCCAGGAACGCGCACCGCTTGTGCGGTTTCGAGCAGGACTTTGCCTCATACAGGGTCACAGGACACTTCACTGCTCATGGTGCCGGTGCCACAATAACCGGAAAGAGTCCATTTTTCTTTTAAATTATAAACAATCCTTCTATCACTCACAAAGTACTATGTCAGTTTTTGAATTAAAAACTATTCACTATGAAATAAAAACTATTGAAATTCAAACCCAAGAGACTAACCTGCACTGCCTTCTTGATTGTCAGTTGTTTCTTCGCCCAGTTCGTTGAACGCTTTTTCGCTTTTCCTCTTGTATACATATTAAGATTCCCTAAAGACATTTAATATGAAAGATTTAGGCATTTATAAAACAATTTTAGCACCTCAATCGCTACAGCTTAAGAGTTCAGCAATAACTAGTGATTGGTAAGAATAAAATCCTGGGGGAAAAAAAAGTAATGTGACCTTAATGAATAGGTACTATAAAAGAATGGTTAAACTCGGGTTTATTAATGAATCTATTTACTTCTTCTGTTTGATTAAATACTCCCAAGTCTTCAAGCTCTCTCATTCGCTTTCTGCGCAACTTCTTCATGTCATCCATCTTTTTGAAGAACAGCTTCAGCAGTGCTTAAAAAAAATTGATGAGAATATGAACTAAGAGTGGTATATTTTTTAAACTTCATTTTTTTTGCTATTATATTAAGTGCCAGAATTCCAAATTGCTATCTTGATCTGAGTAAAAACACTGAAATATTTCTAAAAATTTAGACACTTATGTAATATAGAGTACTCTAATACCACAGTTTTTTTTTTTTTTTGCTTGTTTTTGGGGTCACACCTGGCAATGCTCAGGGGTTACTCCTGCCTCTGCACTCAGGAATTACTCCTGGTGGTTCTCACGGGACCATATGGGATGCCGGGATCGAACTTGGGTCAGCCGCGAGCAAGGCAAATGCCCTACCCTAGTATCACACTTTTTACATACTTAAAACAACCTTAAAACATTAAATATTCAGGCTAGTTAAAATTATAATCCCTCCCCCAAATTTTTTTTGCCAGCTACATCCATCTTGTGCCAAATAATTTTTACTTACTTTGTTATAAGTCTGTCAAATAGCACAGACTGGTTCATAGTACTGTAACGATGCTTTCTAATCCTACAACTGCGGCGAACTTCAACATTTTCTTCATGCTCATGTTTCTTAGTTTGAACAATGTTTCGAGTCCTCAATGACCGAGTAACTGAAATCACTTCTACATAGATGTGTGCATAAAAGTAAATGAAAGGATGTTAAATAACAGCATTACAAAATAATCCTAAATACACAATAGCAAAAGTTTCATGTAAGAGAATTACAGTATATTGAACTTTAGCTTTCTTCAAAACAGAGAACATACTTGGCATGCAGGAGGCCCATGTTATTCCCCAACACAGCATGGCCTCCCAAGTAAAAGGCCAGGAAGAGCCCTGATTATCCCTGGGTGTGACCCCCCAAATAAAAAAAATTAGTAAGATAATATTACAAAATAAAAATAAGGTTACAAAGAAGTTGTGGCTACCATTCTATTTTCAAAAGAAAAGATGTATATATAATGCTAATACTTGTACATAAATGTGCAAATTGGTATTGAGAAAACCACAAACTGGAAATAGCTGACATATCCACTAAAAGATAAACAAAGAGTGGGGACAAAATGTTTATCAATGAACAAATAAAGATATGAAGGGCTATTTCTAGCAACGACAAACAAGAACATTCTATATGACATCAGCTATATATGGAATCTAAAACACCAAAATCGTATCAGGGCCAGATAGTAGTATTATAAGTAGGGTGTTTGACTTGCACACAGCTACACCAGATTTGACCCCTGGCACCTGAGATTTGTGAGGAATAAGTGATCCCTGAGCACAAAGTCAGAAATAAGCCCTGAGTACCGCTGGGTACCGCCCAAAATATGCACCCCACCCACCCCCCCAAAAAGAAACCTCATAGAAACAGACAAAATGCTGGTTATCAAGGATAACTGGTTAAAAAAAAAAGATATTAGAGTAGAGAAAAAATTCAGCCATATGCTGAAGTTTGGAGATATGTTTAGCTTAACACTGTACTATATATTTGAAAGTGGCTGGGTATATATCTTAAGTGTTTTCATCAGGACAAAAATGGAAATTATGTAATAAGATGTAGGTGTTAGCTAAAGCTATGGTGGAAATCATTTTTCAGTATATGTAGACATACACTGAAAACATTGCTATATACACAGTATTATAATTATATAACAACAAAGCAAAGAGACAAAATTCCATATATTGGAATATTCAACAAAAAGAAACCAACGAAGTACAGTTTCTATGACTGATACACAAAGTAATTAACTAACTAAATGAGAAGCCAATCATTCATAAAATAGGAAGTCAAGAAGGAATATAAAAGGCCCCAGTGAGGACAGAGCGATAGTACAAGGGGGTAGGGCATTTCCCTTGCACATGACTGAGCCAGGTTCAATCCCTGACATCCCATATGGTCCCCTGAGCATCACCAGGGTAATTCTTGGATGCAGAGCCAGGAGTAACCTTAAGTATTGTCTGGTGTGAGCCAAAATGAATAAATAATGGACCCAGTGAAGCTTGCAAGTGGAGTGATGGATCAGTACCTGAAGTAATGGTTTTGTTATATACCGATTTGTGATAGTCACTATGTTAAAGTTATTTGATATAATCTGCTATAATATTAAACAGTTTAAAAAAAAAATCATCCACATACTGTTGGACCAAATAAAGGTTAAAAGTTTGCGAGCATCAGACTGTGAAATTCAAGAACAGCCATCTGTGCCAACTATGCAACTCCCTAACAGACCCTGGGATTTACAGCAACCATCTGTGCTGAAAATGGATGGGGGAAAAGTATGCCCCAACCCTAGCTATATAAAACAAAAAATTTGCTCCATGTGATATATGGCTCTATTTCTATTTTCTCTCCCTTTCTGATATATAGCTGTAAACCATTATCTTCTTTCAAATGCAAGTAAAAATTGTAATCTTTTTAAATCGACACTCTGGAAAGTAGTTTTAGGGTATAAATTCAGTCTCAGTTTTTAAATCATTTGCCTAATAGGATTGGAGTCTCACGACCCATCATGGCCCTTAGGACTATCACAATAAAATAAGCATATATCCTAATCACAAGAAAATAAACTTATGTCCTACTCCCACTTCTTGATTTTTAGCTATCTCACTGATTTATGATGGACTTGGGCTAACATCTTAAAACTTCAAATATGAGCAATTTATTGCTCTGCATTATATAAATCTGAATATATCATTAACATTTCTTACCTTCTTTGCTTTCTTCTTTTTTATCAGCTTGCTGTCTGGCCAACTGCCTATATGGAAAATCATATTAAATATGTCAAAGTAACTGAAAATTAAAAATCTTATATATTATCACACTACAATAAAATATAAAAGCTAAATCATAGTGGAAAGTTAATACTCGTAGCAACATAGTTAATACTCATTACAATGTAGTGATCCTTGATGTGCGATTCAGTAATATATGCATAAACAAATAATCAAAGAATTAAAATAAAAAATGAAATTGGTATTCAACAGTATCATTAAAACTGTACTAAGTGGGGCTGGAGTGATAATATAGTGAGTAGGGTGTTTACCAGGCATATAGGTATCCCACATCTGGAATTTTTTTTTTGTTTTTTTTGGTCATACCTGGCAATGCTCAGGGGTTTCTCCTGGCTCTGCACTCAGGAATTACTCCTGGCGGTGCTCAGGGGACCATATGGGATGCCGGGGATCAAACCCAGGTCGGCCGCGTGCAAGGCACACGCCCTACCCACTGGACTATCCCTCTGGCCCAGAGAATTTATATTATAAAAAGAACTAACATCCCATATGGTCCCCCGAAGCACCACCAGGAGTGACTCTTGAGTGCAGAGCTAGGAGAAACCCCTGAGCATTGCCGGGTGTGACCCAAAAGAAAAAAAAAAAAAAACTAACATCCTCTAGTGACAAGTTAATTTCCTTCTAAAAGTATTTGCAGGCTTTAATCCTTATAATCACATAGTATCATTTACCAGGAACAGTTCCATTTAGGAATCAGATATCCGTCTAAGTGCAGACAAAACTCTATTCAAAAGAACATTTCCAAGATTTAACAAAACAGTATCCTTCCCTCATTTCTTCCAGAATCCAATGAACAAAGTTTCATTAATCTGTTTTTAGGGCTCAATGAGTCTCATTAAGCTTTCCTTACCATTTGGATAGGTTATATCTATAAGCACATTAAAAAAAAATCAAGCTATTTTCAAGAAAAATCAAGCTATTTTCAAGAGCCAGGATCATCGACACCCACCCTGCAGCAGTTTTTTCCTCAATCCGCCCAGGTATGCTGGTCCAGAGACTCTCAGACATGGGGCAGAACTGGTCCTTGCTCTCCCTGTGCACAGCTATTCATGAGGCAGTCGGGAGGCATGGCGGGTTCTAGCCCTGGCCCACCACCTCGGCAGAGCCTCACAACAAGTCAGACCACCCCCCCCACCCCCCCCACTCCATGGGCGCCGCTATTTTCCACATTTGGACTTCCCTCTCGTCAGAACTCCACCCAGCAGACCAGCCCATCACAGCCCGGCTCGCGCGGCCGCGCCAGTTCATCAATAAATGCTTTATTTGGAGGTGTTTAAAAGAGTTTGCCTCCTGCTCGGCAAGCCTGACAAGCTTCCTCGTGTTGTATTTGATATGCCAAATTCAGTAACCATTATATTAGGTCATTCCCATGACCTAATATAATGGTTTGAGGCTCTTTATGTTCCTGTAGCAAGCCGATGCCCCTGGCTCTACTGGCATGAGACAGGACATATGGAGATATTACTGGTACCTGCTCTAGCAAATAGATGATCAACGGGAAGATCGTGATCGTGATTTTCAAGAAGGCTGATTACAAAATGGACCCAAAGAAATTAAGGGCTAAATTAAAAAAACTTTTCCAAGTCTGCAAGTTCTCAGGGCCACCCGCAATGTTAGTGGGAAGGGTACCTGCCCTGCACCCAGCAAACTGGATCCCGTCAGGCACCCAAGGAGTGCCAGAAGTGCAGAGCCAGGAGTAACAGCCGAGTACCACGGGTGTGGACCCAAACCAAACAAAGTCTACAAGTTCTTCTGGCCTGGGACAGTTGTTCTTTTCTTCTCTCCCTCCTTATACCAAGGCCTAAGATAAGGGCAGCATGAATCCTTAATAAGAAACTTAGCGATCTGGGGCCGGGGCGACAGTCCAGCGGGTAGGGTGTTTGCCCTTGCATGCAGCCGACCTGGGTTGGATCCCTGGCATCACATATGGTCTCCCGAGCACTGCCAGGAGTAATTCCTGAGTGCAGAGCCAAGAGTAAGCCCTGAGCATCGCTGGTGTGACCCAAAAAAGAAAGAGAGAGAGAAACTTAGGGATCTAGTTTGCAGATAACAAGTGAAATATGCCTCAAGGGAAAAGGAAATGTGCTTTAGGAAAGAAGAGTCATAGAAGCGGGTTATTTTATTCATCACTGGCTCTCACCCTCCCTAAAAAAAGTGTAGTCCCTGTTCTCTTTTTTCTTTTAATATTTTATTATATCACCGCTTGTATATACAATTACAAGATGTTCATGTTTGAATTTTGGTTTGGTTCTACAGTGTTCCAGCACCCACCCCTCTACCAGTGCCCATTTCCCACCACCAATGTCCCCACATCCCTCCCCATTCCCCAGCCCACCTCCACGGCAGGTTCTTTATCTCCCCCCTCCCCTTTCTTACACATTGTGGATTCTAATACAAACATTTAGAGGTTATCATGCGTATCTTTTGCCAATATTCAATGCTCAGTTCTCAGATGGTATCGTTTTCAATGATTATCAGCACACAGTTCCCTTCTCTGTTTTACCTAGCTTCTGACTCCCACACGTTTGTGGTATACCAGGTTTTGAGATATTGCGCAGGCGCCTGTGTGCCATGGGGAATGGGCTGTGTCCAGCTGTGAAGTCCAGACCAGAGGGTAACTGTGGTTGTGTTGAACGAGGCTTTCTGACTTCTGGGAGCCTGGCGGAGGACAGGCCAAGGAGCAAAAACCTGCCCCCCACCTCAAGACGTCCCATCAGTCTAGCACAGAGAGGGCAGGCAGAGACTCTGCCCTGTTCCTGAATACCTGGTGTCCAGCCGAGAGCCCCAGCAGCAGTTCTGGGTGGGGCCTTCAGGCCTTTGTGGAGGGAGCTGAGGTGGGGGGAGGTGGCCTCAGTCCAGGCTCCCTAAAAACCTGGTTGGCGTAGTCGCCACATGCCTGGGCTTGAATTCGGCTTCTCACTTGGGGCGGGCTGTGTCCAGCTGTGGAGTCTGGACCAGAGGGTGATTGTGGTTGTGTTGTGTGAGTTTTTCTGACTTCTGTTCTTGAATTTACTTTCAGAGTTTCTAGATCATGATTGGTTTCACTAGTTTGATGTACCGTGTGGCCGCAAGCAAACCAGATAGCAGGCTGCTCTCCCGTGTGTCTGAGTCTCTGCACGATGGCCAATCACCCTGAGGCAGTTTGTGGGTGGGGCCACTAGGCCTCCCTCACAGGACAGAGAGGGGAATGGGGACCCCAGGTCCATCGCCAGGAACGCCCGGTGACTTCAGCCTCCAAGGTTTGAACTCTACCTGGGCTTAGATCAGCGTCTCTCTTGGGTGGGCTCTGATAAGCTGTGGAGTCTGGACCACGAAAATGGCGGCTATTATGGTGAGCCGCCAAGCCCTCCGTAGGGCCGTGGAGCAGCTCATCTGGCTGCCCAGGGCCAAACCCATCCTACCTCCGGGGGCCTCGTGGCCAGCTGAGCTAGGGGAGAGCCAGACTGCAGCTCTCCCCGTGTGTCTGCCTCCCATTATCGCTTTTATACAAACTGTTTCTCAGGCAAACAAGTCTTTTCTTGGGTTAAGAATGTATAATCTTCTTAGGTTGCTAGCACCTGAATAAATCTGTTTTCCCTCACATCAACTGTCTCCTGAATGTTGGTTTTAAGCAGACAGCACCAGAATTTGGGTTGAGTAAACAATTTCAAAAATGATACTTTAAAAATAGGGAAAAAAAACCCAGCCAGGACCCTGGTTTAATCTGAAGCACTGTCTGGTCCCCT
The DNA here is from genome assembly GCA_021461705.1 of Cryptotis parvus. Taxonomy (NCBI): domain Eukaryota; kingdom Metazoa; phylum Chordata; class Mammalia; order Eulipotyphla; family Soricidae; genus Cryptotis; species Cryptotis parvus. The sequence continues at coordinate 45,843 of JAJIBD010011069.1, forward strand.
AAGCACCAAGGGTCACTCCTGGGCACAGAGCCAGCAACTGTCCCTAAGCACTGTACTGCTGGGTGTAGCCTGAAACATTCCACCCAAAAGAGTAGGGCGCAGGCCAAGCACATAGGGAGCCCAGGCTCATGCTCTGTATGCACAAGACCCTGGGCCAATCTCCCAGGCCAGGTGGCTGTTAAGCACTTCTAGGCGTGGCCCTAGTGGCCCTGGCAGCCTCTGGTATGACAGGAGCTGGGCAGCACTGCCTCCTTGGGTCCAAGCACTGAACTTCTCAGCCTGATATCGCCAGGAGCCTCTCAGCACTGTTTTTAGCACCCTTCCTGTTGGAGGACATGTTTAGCTAATCTGGGAGTTTTGTTGTTTTGCTCACTCCCAGCTTAATCTTATTTAAGCCAAGGTTCATTCTAATGAGATCTCTCTTCTATGTAAACACTGCTAGAGGGTGTGGCAGTTACAGAAGTCACCTTGATTGAATAACTTCTGACTTATACATCTACTAAGACTTCTATGTTTTCTAGATTGGGCACAGCTCCTCTTTATACCCACTGCACCCAACGTGGGACAGTTAGAATTTACCAGGAGACTACCACCCTGGCTACGCTGAGACTATAGGAAGACTATAGGAAGGATCATACTAGTTTGCTCTAAGCAGGCGAATGTGACCCTTTCAGTACATGAGAACAAGATACTCAGAATCACCCTGGTGCATATAATAATAAGGACCTTGTGGGTACCATCTAGATTACATGAAGCTCATGAAGTTAAGATGTATTACTTTATATCAGCCCCCTCTCTCTCCAGTGTTTTACATAAGAGATAATCTAGGGATTAGTCCTTGGTGTAACCTTTGTTTATACCTGCAATAGGGTGTGGCACTACACTCTGTTTAGGGTTCTTTGTTGGCATGACAACCTCCGATTGGATTACTTGGGTGTATATAAGGGGACTGACTTGAGGCCCCTTCACCTTTTGCCTTTTGGTTCCTAAGCCTTCAGCTTTTGGCTTTTGGCTTTTGGCCTTTTGCTCTTTGGCCTTTTGCTCCTTCTGGGTAGGAATCAGCTCGGGTGACATCCTCTCTCTTTGGTGGGAGACTTATGCTCTTTTGTATGGTCTAAGTTCGGACCAGAGCTAGAGTTTGTTCATTATATTGGATTGCTGTGGAAGAGCTTTTGTACTATTAAAAGCCATTTTTGGAACTTCACCGGACTCGTGAGTTTTCATCTTTCTCCCGGTGTCCTCGGAGGTAGAAGACAACCTCTGTCCTGACACTGTCGGGGACCCCAGCGGCGCTCTCCCGACACCTTCCCATAAAATTAAAAACTTAAACTGTATAAATGACAATATATATGACCATAAGATGTGTATATACATTTTATATACACATTAAATATATGTCATATCAACATTATTTAAAATATTAAAAATATGTATAAAATGTAAAAAAAAAGAAAAAAAATAACACTATTTCTATCTGGAAGAGTTAAAGAACCCTCTGAACAACAGTGTTGAAATGCTAGTACAGAGGGTAGTATGTTTGTTTTGCAAGTGGACATATCAAGTTTGATCCCTGGCAATACATATGATCCTTAAGCCACACAAAATACATACAAGGAATGATCCCTGAGAGCAGAGCCAGGACTAAGCCCTGAGCACCAAAGTGTGGCACAAGATAAAATAAAACAATGGCAGAAAAAAAAAGGGAACTCAGCATTAATTCCTTACCTCTTTTGGAAAAAGGTAAAACATCAGACACAACAAAAAATGTTAGGACAGGCTGATTTGTTTATCAGTTTCCTTATAAATAATGGAGCCTCAGTCTCTATACCAGATGAACTACACTTTTATTAAACCTGGCTTCATTAGACGCTTAGGGACTTACAGCACATTCAAAAAATACTCCAGGCCATTTTCTAAGTCTTATATAACTTCTGATATTATCACTGACTAGTCTAATAATAATGTCTTTTTTGCTGTTATTTGCACTGCTTCTAGCAGTGCAAATAACAGCAGTTATCTCCCACCACCCCTAAAAATAACTGAATACATTCTTTCCTTTGTTATAGTTTTAAATGATAAAACTCCATTTTATTTACCATTTTAAATTATTGATGTAGTTAAGGTAATATGTTTACAGTTTTGATGTACAGTACACCCACCACCAAAATGCCCAAGACCCTCCTCCACCACTGTCCTTATGTTACTTCTAATCTGCCTTCTAATCTAATCCCCATCCGACCAGGTAATCTCATTTTTGTATTTTAAAATTAAGAGGTCTGGGGCTGGAGCGATAGTCCAGCAGGTAAGGCTGCATGGTTTGTCTCACATGCAGCCAGACCCGGGCTCGATCCCCAGCCCATATGGTCTCCCGAGCACCATCAGGAGTAGTTCCTGAGTGCAGAACCAGGAGTAATCCTGAGCATTGCTGGGTGTGACGCAAAAAGCAAAAAAAAGAGAGAGAGAGAGAGAGAGAGAGAGAGAGAGAGAGAGAGAGAAAGGTTTGAATGCAATTATTTTCATACAAATGTCAATAAGCTCATAGAATGATAGTATTATCAACCATTAAGGAAATGCCAATCAGAACCACAAAGAGACAGTCTACACCTACTAAAAAAAAGCACAAAACACAGTCAATAACAAGTTCTGTGGAGGAGGCTAAGCAACTAAAGCTCATATACGGCTGGCAGGGATATATACAGCTATGCTTTGCACGAGTCTGGCAGTTCCTCATTGCTGAAACTCCTCTGAAGTGACAATTCTACACCCAGGTCCCCCTGCACTGCCAGGAGTGACCCCTGAGCAAAGAGCTAAGCCCTGAGCACTCGCGAGATACAGTCCAAATATCCAAATAAACAAATAAAATGGGATTCAAGTAACCCATCTCAGGTTTATAACAAAATTTAAATATGTATAAAGCATCTATTCCCATTAGACAAGTCAAATCAGAAAATACCAGGAGCCTGTATGATAGCACAGTGGGTAGGGCATAAGCCTTATACACTGCCATCTGGGTTTACTTTTATTTATTTATTTATTTGCTTTTTTGGGTCACACCTGGCAATGCTCAGAGGTTACTCCTGGCTCTGCACTCAGGAGTCACTCCTGGCGGTGCTGGGATGCCGGGAATAGAACCCGGGCCGACACAGGCGCGGCAGCGTGCAAGGCAAACGCCCTACCGGCCGGGCTATCGCTCCAGCCCCTATTTTGCTTTTTGGGTCACACCTGGCTCTACACCCAGGAATTATACTCCTGGCTGTTCTTGGGGAACCATATGGGATCGAACCGGGTCAGCTGCATGTAAGGCAAATGCCCTACCCGTTGTACTATTGCTCTGGCATCTGCCACCTAGGTTTGATACCCAATATCTCATATGGTCCCCTGAGCACTGCCAGGAGTATCTCCCTTTTTCTTTTAAATTATACCACTTTGAGATATACAATTCCAAAGATATTCACGTTTGGATTTCAGTCAGTGTTCCAGAACCATCCCTCCACCAGTGCCCATTTCCCACCACCCGTGTCCCGATTCCCCCCAGCCTGTGTCTATGGCAGGCACTTTGCCCTCCCTTTCTCTCTTTCTCTCTCTCTCTCTCTCCCTACTCTTACACATTGTGGCTTCCAATATATACATTTAGAGATTATCATGTATATCCCTTTGCCTACAGTCAATGCTCAGTTCTAGATTGGTATTATCATTTCCAACAATTATTAGCACACTGTTCCCTTCTGTCTTACCTAACCTCTGAGTCCCACACTAGCGGTAGATTCCACCCAATGACAAGACCTCCTGATCCATGTTTTGCCTGACCTTGAGTATCGGTTTCATAGTCTCTCTCTCTCTCACATGCAAATAAATGCAGTCATTGTATATCTGTCAACTTCACTTATCCTAACAGCTGCATAGTATTCCATTGTTCCATTGTATAGATGTATCAAAATTTTTTTATCCAGTCATCTGTTCTCGGGCACTCTGGTCGTTTCAGATTCTGGCTACTGTGAATAAGTGCTACTATGAACATAAAAGTGCAGATGGTGTTTCTGCTGTGTGTTTTAGGTCTCCCAGAGTATATTCCCAGGAATATATCCCCAGGTATGGCTGGGTGAAATGGGAGCTCAATTTCTAGTGTTTGGAGGAATGTCCATATTGCTTTCCAAAAAGGCTGTACCAGTCGACACAGTGAGTGAGAGTCCCAACAATGAGTGAGAGTTCCTTCCTCCCCACATCCACGCCAGCACTTGTTGTTCTTGCTCTTTTGTTTTTTTTTTTTTAGCTTTTTTTTGGGTCGCACCCCGGCAATGCTCAGGGGTTTCTCCTGGCTCTGCACTCAGGAATTACTCCTGGCGGTGCTCGGGGGACCATATGGGATGCCAGGGGATCGAACCTGGGCCGGCACAGGCCGGCCGCTGGCAAGGCAAAACGCCCTACCCGCTGGGCTATCGCTCCGCCCCAGTTCTTGCTCTTTTGGATATGTGCCAGTCTCTGTGCTGTGAGATGATATCTCACTGCTGTTTTGATTTGCATCTCCCTGATTAGTGATGATGAGCATTTTTTCATATGCCTTTTGGCTATCCCAATTTCTTCTTTGTCAAAGTTTCAGTTTATTTCTTCTCCCCATTTTTTGAGGGTATTGGCTGTTTTCTTCTTGTAAAGTTCTATCAGTGCCTGATAAATCCTGGATATTAATCTCTTATGAGATGGATATTTGGTGAATGTTCTTTCACTCTGTGGACTGTTTTTGTATCTTGGTTGCCGTTTCTTTTGAGGTGCAGAAGCTTTTTAATTTCATGTCTTTGTTTCCAATTGCTTTGTTAGTGGTGTTTCATCTTTGAAAGTACCTTTACCTTCAATGTCCTTAAGGATTTCTCTATATTTTCTTCAATGTACTTTATGAATTCAGGTCTGATACTGAGATCTTTGATCCATTTTGATCTGACATTTGTGCATGGTGTTAGACAGAGGTCTATGTTTTTTTTTACATGTAGTGCCCAGTTTTCCCACCACTTGTTGAAGAGGCTTTCCTTACTCCACTAGCTCCTTTATCAAAGATTAAATGATCATGTATTTGAGGATGGGTGTCAGGATACTCAACTCTATTCCATAGGTCCAGAGGTCTCTTTTTACTCCAATACCATGCTGTTTTAATTACTACCACTTTGTAGTACAGTGTGAAGTTGGGAAATGTATTGATTCTTGGCCCTTTGGCTAAGATCAAGTGAAGTTGGGAAAAGTCATGCCTCCCATCTTCTTTTCCCAAAGTATTGCTTTAGTAGGGGTTTATTATTCCATACAAATTTCAGGCATGTTTGGTCAATTTCTTTGAAGAATGTCATGAGTATCCTTACAGGGACTGCATTGAAACTGAATAAAGCTCTAGGGAATATTACCATTTTGAGGATGTGAACTTTCCCAATCCATGAGCAGGGAATGTTTCAATTTCCTCGTTACCTCTTATATTTCTTGAAGCAGTGTTTTGCAGTTTTCTTTGTATAGGTCCTTTACATTCTTAGTTAAACTGATTCCTAGGTATTTGATTTCCCGTGGCACAATTGTGAATGGGACCATTTTCTTAATAACCCTTTCTTCTTTCGTTACTTGTATATAGGAAAGCCACCGACTTTTGGGTATTGATTTTGTATCTTGCCACTCTACTATAGGCATCTATTGTTTCTAGGAGCTTTTAGTAGAGAAGTTAGGTTTTCTAGGTATAGTATATCATTTGCAAGTAGTGATAGCTTGACTTCTTCCTTGCCTATCTGGATGCCCTTAATGTCCTTTTCTCTTCTGATTGTTATGGCAAGTACTTCCAGTACTATATTGAATAGAAGTAGCAAGAGTGGGCAACCTTGTCTTGTCCCCAATCCTAAAGGGAAGGCTTTCAGTTTTTCCCCATTGGAAATGATGCTCGTTGTGGGCTTTTCGTAGATGGCTTTGACTATATTGAGGAATGTTGCTTCGATTTCCATTTTATGGAGTTTTTTTTATCATGCACAGGTGTTGGATCTTGTCAAATGCTCTCTCTGTGTCTACTGAAATAATCATATGGTTTTTATTTTTTATCTAATTGATGTGATGTATTATGTTGACTGACTTGTGAATATTGAACCATCCTTGCATTCCAGGAATGAAACCTACTTGGTCATGATGTATAATCTTTTTGATGAGCCTTTGGATTCTGTTTGCTAGTATTTTTTAAGATTTTCGCATCTGTGTTCATCAGGGAGACTGGTCTATAGTTTTCTTTTTTGTGATGTCTCTGGTTTGGGTATCATAGTGATGTGTGCCTCATAGAAGTTATTTGGGAGTATTTCTGTTTCTTCTATTTCCTGGAAAAGCTTGAAATGACTGGCAGTAGTTTGGAAGAATTCACTAGTGAATCCATCTGGACCTGGGCTTTTGTTTTTGGGTCACGCCCAACAATGCTAAGGGGTTATTCCTGGCTCTGAACTCAGAAATTACTCCTGCCAGTGTCGGGGTGCAGGGAAATGCTGAGGGGCCCCAGACAAAATCTGGGAGCAGAGTCAGGAATCCCCTTTTGTCCCAGGGATTGGCGGACGGAGAAAGATGCAAGAATTCAGCAAAGTTTCAAAATGCTTTACTTAACACAGGTTCAGGCATACAAATCAGCAATAGGGAAAACTCCAAACTTAGGATTCCCGGCTGGGCCCTGGCCACATGTACGCCAAGATGGGGCCACCTCATGTTAAGGCTCTGTAGAGGGAGACAGTGAAGAGAGGCCAGCAGAAAGGGGGAAGAAAGCAAGAGCCGCAAAGAGAGCAAGAAAGGAAGCAGATGAGTTTTATATCTCTGCAATCCAGACCTCCCACTGGAAAGGAAAGCCATCAGGGTCAAACGCCCTCAGGTAATTTCTCCCAGGACTTCACCTAGGCCCTTTCAGATGTTAATGTTGCCAAGCCAAGCTCTGCCTTGGAAGTGCCCCCTGCAGGGTAGAGAAGAGTTTCTAAGATGAACTGTATATCAGAATACAAAGGCATGCATCTGTACCAAAGAATATCCGATAGCCAGTTAAATATTTCTCCAGGCCTTCACAAGAGTCTCGTCTTTACTTCACAGTAGTTCTGTATATTATCTGCCTTTGAGTTATCAGAGAGCCATGCTTGCTTGCTTGGAGGCAAACAGCATTTTTCTTTGGTCTAATTACTTAGAGATCCAATGTCAAATAAACCAGTAAAATCTAGCTAATCCCACAATGATTGTGGCAGCACGAGAGAATAATAGAATACATGGTCAAATAAACTGCCTCATTCAAACTGTCCTCCTCCTGGACAAGTGACCTGCAGGAGGCAACTACAGGCCAGATGCAGAGGCTCTATGCAGGAGTGTACTGCAACTCGGGGGAACCTTATACAATGCCAGGGATTGAACCCAGTTCAGCTGCGCACAAGTACTATCACTCTGGTCCCATATTTTTAAAGAATTTGTATTAACTATGAAGCAATACCACATAGCTATGTTAGTTCACAAATACCACCATTGAACAAGTAAAAGCAAATCTGATTGTACACTTGTTAAATTGTTAATGCAATACTTGTGATAAATTAATTTGAAAGAAATTACTTTATTGACTGTTAATTCTCAAGAATATGCTAAAGATTAAAAATTCTAAATTATGAGTTTAAACAACTTTCAGTTACCTCGTAAAATGCCTGTCGATATGTTTCTTTGCCAGTTTCTTATTCACATTCTTATTCTTCTCATCAAAACTAGAATCTGAAGAATTCTGTGCATTTTTTCTCAAAGACCTTAAAGCATGTGTCTGGTGGTAGGTTTCAATCTCCTTAAGTGAAGATCCATCCTTTAAAAATAATAAGAAAACTGTAAGTTTTTTCCATAATAAGAATTTCAAAGTTAAACTAAGATTTTTATCTGATGGAAAGTTTGTAACAATTGCTTTTTTGCAAATCATATGGTATCTGCTCTAGGAACCAAACAATCTAGAAAAATCAGTAGTGTTTTTGAAATGGGTAACATAAAATTTGTAATTTATAATTAGATTTCATAAATTGTCTACACAACTAAAGTTTCCAACCTGATTTAAAAAAAACAAACAAACTTGAGTACAGAACAAGAGTTATTGACGCCAAAGAGTATAGCAGGTAAGGTGCTTTCCCTGCATGTGGCTAACTCAAGTTTGAGCAAAGCTAAGAGTGATCTTTGAGTGCAGAGCCATGGATATGGCACCCACACAAACAAAAAATCACCCACTTGCCCAGATAATGTGATGTTTGAACAGAAAATCCCTAGTATGATCTTTAGCACCCAACATATCCCCAGTGATTCAGAGATAACAGTAGCCCCTGAGCACCGCTTGGTGGCACACAGAAAATTTAAATGATATTTATATGCTCCAGAAGCATATTAAGTGATATACATGGCACGTACAGATACTACCTTGATCAGTGTATGTGTGTGTTCACATATAAGGATGTTTGGGGGAAAATATACACTTTCAGGTAGGTGGTGTTCTTTTTATTTACTTATTGTGGTTTCGAGGCCACACCAGCAAGGTTCATGGACTTTTCCTAGTTCTGTGTTCAGCTATCACTCCTGATAGTGCTAAGAGAACCATATTCAGTTGCTGGGTGTCAAACTGTGCAAGGCAAGTCTTAACCCTTGTACTAGCTCTCCAGCAAAGTGGTGGGTTTTTGTTTGTTTGGGAGCCATACCTGGCAATACTCAGGGCTATGCACATAGTAATTACTACTGGTGACTTGAGGGACCATATAGATACTGGGGATCAAACCTAGGAGGGCTGTGCCAAGGCAAACACCCACTGTACTGTTGCTTCAGCCTTGTTATTTTTAAAATGACCATCTAGAGTGACATGGTGGCAAAGCATAAGCCTTGCAGTGTGAGGCCCATGGCTTTGATTCCCTGAAGCTTACCAAGTACCATCCTTTTGTTTTTCTTTTTTTTCCTTTTTTGGGTCATACCCAGCAATGTTCAGGGGTTACATCTGGCTCTGCACTCAGGAATTGTGCTCAGGGGACGATATGGGACACTGGGGATCAAACCTGTGTTGGCTGCGTGCAAGGCAACTGCCTTACCTGGTAGACTATTGCTCCAGCCCACCAAGTACCATCCTGGTACCACAACTATCTCTGGTGCACCACAATGAAGTTCCGGTGTTTGGGTGAGTTAAGTCATTGTAACAGCAAAAAGGGAATGAAGGGAAATAAGAAAATAAAACTAACACCACCACCTTAGATTGATGTAGTGCAGGAAGTTTCATCTTCCACATTTATATTTTCCTAAAAGTGATCTGCTATAAATTAGGGACGTTGCTCAGTGGTAGAGTACATGCCTCAAATGTACAAAACTGTGTTTCAATCTCTGGCATCCCAATCCCCTTTTAAAATCCTGGTCTACCTGAGATGGGACCAGAATTTCATTTCCTGTTCTTCTGTTTCACAAAATAAAAGTCCTCTATTTCCTTCTCATCTTAAGATTGTGTGAACGGTCTCCAGGCATTAAAAACCTTCAAAGAACACTGCCCCTCGAGGTGTTGCAGGTGTGGTTGCGGTGCCCGGCTGGGCTGCATTGGCAGGTGGCAGACAGGAGATCGGCTTGTCTACACCCCCAAGGCTCTGCCCTGTGGGCCCTGGATGGTGGATGGTCTGACACAGGGAAAAGACTGGGACCCTGGGATGAACCCAGAGCCATGGCAGAGCCTGGCAAGCTACCTGTGGTGTATTCGATATGCCAAAAACAGTAACAATATTGGGGCCGGGTGATAGCCCAGCGGCAGGGTATTTGCCTTGCAGCGGCCGGCCATGCCAGCCAGGGTCTGATTCCCGGCGTCCCATATGGTCACCCTAGCACCGCCAGGAGTGATTCCTGAGTGCAGAGTCAGGAGAAACCCTGAGCATTGCCGGGTGTGACCCAAAAAGAAAAAAAAAACAGTAACAATAGAGAAGAACTGCGTAAGGGACAGACCAGATGCACAGCTACGCTGCCCGGCCCACGTGGAGCAGCCCATGGAGTCTCTGAGGAATCAGCTAGTCCGGGGCCAAGACTAACGTAGCTCCTAGGGTAAAGCAGTCATATGGGGGCGCCAAGCTGGCCAGAATTGGAGCAGGGATTTGGACTCCTCCTCCGGTGGGGCGGGGCTATGGACTCGCAGACTAACCAGACAAGGGACAGACCAGATGCACAGCTGTGACAGTGCACAGCTGTGCAAGAGGCTTAGAGAACAAAGTAGGCTAGGACCAGGTCCTTCCTAGGATCTTTCACATCTGTACACCATAATGATCATTGTAGTTGTAACAAACTGGGAAGGTTGATGGGCAATGAGGAACTATAATGTCACACTAGAACTCACTACTGAATATGCACATAGACAATTGCATCATAAACTTTAAGGCAAGTCACAAGGTCTAGGGAGAATAGAGAGAGAGATATAGAAACAGAAATAAAGATAGAGGGGCCAGAGTAATAGCCCAGCGGGTAGAGCATTTGCCTTGCATGCGGCCGGCCCGTGCCGGCCAGGGTTTGATCCCCGGCATCCCCATATGGTCCCCGAGCACTGCCAGGAGTAATTCCTGAGTGCAGAACCAGGAGAAGCCCCTGAGCATTGCTGGGTGTGATAAAAAAAAAAAAACCAAGAAAGAGAGATAGAAAGATGAGAGACTCAGACGCACAGGGGGGAGCTGCCATCGGGCTCTGCCCCTAGCTCAGCTGACCAGGTCCCAGGGAGGGAAGATGGATTTTGGGAGTGGGCCCATCACCTGTGTAGGGCCTCGGAAGCAGCCGGATGAGACTCTCTCACCATAATAGCTGCCATTTTCGTGGTCTGGACCAGGTACATCAAACTAGTGGAACCAATCATGTTCTAGAATATATTATAATCTACAATGTATAAGAAATGGAAGAGAGAGAGAAGGGAGAAAGGAGATAAAAGAACCTGCCATGGAGGCAGGCTAGGGAAGGCGGAGGGAGGTGGGGACATTGGTGATGGGAGATGGGCACAGGTGGAGGGATGGGTGTTGGAACACTGTAGAACCAAAATTCAAACATGAACATCTTGTAATTGTATATCTAATAGTGGTATAATAAAATAAAAAAAAAGGAACATCATTCCCCAGGGAAAAAAAAATTGAAAACCTTCAAAGAAAAACCCTAGGATAAGTGTTAAGAACAGAATGACTAAGGGGCCGGAGCAATAGCACAGCAGGCAGGGCATTTGCCTTGATGCAGCCGACCTGGGTTCAATTCCCAGCATCCCATATGGTCCCCTGAGCACGGCCAGGAGTAACTCCTGAGTGCAGAGCCAGGAGTAATCCCTGAGCATCGCCAGAAAGAACATAATGACTAAGCTAGGCAATAAATCTTTTGTTATTAGTGGTTTCCAAATTTGCTTTCAACAAATTTAAGGGACACCAAAAATCAAGCCTAAGGGACCATTAAAAATAATTCATAGCAAGAGATCATAGTATATATAAATCAGGAAAAGAGCCACAGAAATAAAGGACAGCAGGTAGGGCATTTGTCCTGCGGTGGCCCCACCTGGGTTTGATCCGGGTACCCCATGTGGTGGCCCAGCACCAACAGGAGTGATTCCTGAGTGCAGAGCCAGGAGTAACCTCTCAGCACCGTGTGTCCTCCCCAAAAAAGATTATCAAAGTGAAATAAATCACAAATGTACAAATATTGTATGCTTCCTTTTATATGAAGCAGTTACCGGGTCAAATTCAGAGAAAATAGATGAAGGGGGGAAGGGAAGAATAGGGAATACTTTAATGGGAAGAGGAATAAAGTTTTGGAAGATAAGGATGGTGGCAACAATTGTATAAAAATGGGGTCAGAACGGCAGCACAGCCGGAGAGGGCATTTGCCTTGCACACAGTTGTCCTGTGTTCGATCCCCAGCATCCCATATAGTGCCCAAGCAGAGCCAAGAGTAATTCCTGAGTGCAGAGTCAGGAGTAACCCCTGAGCATTTTTGGGTAGACCTAAAATGCAGCCTGCCCAAGTCTGTAGCTTCCATATGCAAAGCATGCACTCCAGCCCTTAAAGCAACCTGGCCCCCCAAAGTCATGTTTTAATATATATAATTAGAAGAATTCTCAAGAAGCTAAACCCCAAATGCTAACAGTAATACTGGATAGAAACGAAGACTTTCTTTCTAATAGGTGAAAAAGTGTGGGGGAAAAAAACTGGAGTTGTAGTAGCCCCATAGTTTTGGGGCTAACATCTATTTCAATATGGTAATCTTTGGAGGCGGGTGATAGCATAGTGGGTAGGGCATTTGCCTTGCACGCTGAAGGCCCAGGTTTGATCCCGTCATTCCATATGGTCCCCTGAACAGTGCCAAGAGTAATTCCTGAGTGGAGAGCCAGGGAGTAACCCCTGAGTGTCACCAGTGTGACCCAAACAAAACAAAACAAAAAAAATTATTTTCAAATCTGCTATAAATTAGGGATGCAACTCAGTGGTAACAGTGACATTTCTTTAAAAGTAAAGTATTAGGGCTTCCAAGAGAGATAGTATAGTGAGTAGAGCACTTGCCTTGCACACGGCTAACCCAGTTTAAATCCCTGGCATTCCACACAGTCCAGCGAGCTCTGCCAGGAGTAATTCCTGAACGCAGAACCAAGAATAAGCCATCAATGTATTCTCCTGCTTGGATCTACAATAACAATGTACAGGAGACCAAATGAGGCCTGCCTTTCAAGTTCTTGTTCTCCCTTGAACGTTATCTCGCTTGTCTGCTTCTTTGCTGTCTCTGCTCTCTTGAACATTTTCCCTTTTCATCTCCTCTCACTTTTTTCTTAATTAAGTATAAATTTAAAAAAAATCTACCCTACTTTCCTTTTTAAAAAAGGGGGGAGGAATGGAGCAAGGTTCATTCCCCAACATTCCATATGGTCCCTGGAGCACTGCCAGGAGTAATTCCTGAGCGTAGAGCCAGGAGAAACCCCTGAGCTATGGCAGATGTGGCCAAAAACAACAAGAGCCCAAAATCTTGAGACATCACTTAAAGAACTATAATCTTGTCCAAGTTAAGGTTTCTGCACTTTAGCTTTTGTACCTGTAATTAGGATTATAATTACTTATCAAGACTGAATATGTATATAGTTAGTACTTTGATGGGACATAGCAAACACTATTAACAGCTATTATTACTATTATACTTTTAACTGGTCTTCCAAATGTCAGCTCTATTGAGTATCGTTGATCCCAAACACTACCTCATTAGTTCTGAAAACTGCAACTGGAGGAGAGGAAATTGCAACTTCCAGAACTGATAACGGTAGAACACATGCCGTGCGTTACTCGGTTCACTGAGCATTTCAAAGACTGTCTGCTGGCTCCCAAGCACAACCAAGAATTATGCACAACAAAAGAGGTTCCAACTTTTGAAGTCTAAAGTCAAGAGCTGGTCAATATTATAAAATGGACTGTTTTCTCCAAAAACAAGTAGACAAGGCGCAAACTAGCCATGTCACCTGTGCCCATGGGAACACTCATTGTCATATCTGAGTTTGACATTGACAAACTCATTGTCATACCAAAATCTCCCTAAGCTGTTGCTTGATTGAGTAGTACATGGCTCATTTTCCTAAGTTGAGATATACTTCAAGTTTTAAAAACATATCCCATATGTTGTACACATCAGTGCTGAGCTTGAAATATCTTCCCAGACTTTAAATACAATTTTTAAAAACATCACCTTCTACAGACTGTAACATGTTTTATTTTACCTAACAACATAAGGACAATTTAAATGTAAGTAAACACAACCCAAAAAGCAATTTAAAATCCCCACTTAAAGAAGTATCATCTACTATCCATCTTTAAAAGACTGCAGTATAAAACACTAGATTTATGTGAATCAAACAACTTCAGACTTGTAAAAGTAGGGATATAGGACTGACAGTATGGGGGGCTAGAGCGATAGCACAGCGGGTAGGGTGTTAGCCTTGCATACAGCCAACCAGGGTTTGATCCCGGCATCCCATCTGGTCCCCGAGCACCGCCAGGAGTAATTCCTGAGCAAATGAGTCAGGAGTAACCCCTGAGCATTGCAGGGTGTGACCCAAAAAGCAAAAAAAAAAAAAAAGGCTGACAGTATGTCAGACTGGAGAAAAAAGAAACCACAAATGAAAGGGCAACCAAAATTATAAGGATGATAGTACGAAAATAAGTAAAAAGAAAAAAATTAATTTAAACAAAAATTCAGGGAACCCAGACAAGTCAAGGAAAAAAACCCAAACAGGCCCTGCTGAGAGTACACATGTAAGAGTAAAGTGGTTAATAGATAAATTTAGCGATCTGTAGCACTGGAAGACAGGGTGATGTTATTAGACAAAGGGAAAATCCACATCAAGAATTCCACATGAACTGGGGCCGGAGCGATAGCCCAGCGGGTAGGGCATTTGCCTTGCACATGGCCGGCCCATGCCGGCGGGTTCGATCCCGATATCCCATATGGTTTCCCGAGCACTGCCAGGATAATTCCTGAGTGCAGAGCCAGGAGAAACCCCTGAGCATCGCGGGTGTGACCCCCAAAAAACAATAAATAAATAAATAAATAAATAAATAAATTCACATGAATTATTTTAAAAAGAAACTCTTCCTTGGGGATGTAGCCATAGTACAATGGGTACAGTGATTGCCTTGTATGTGATCAACCTGGGCTGGATCCCTGGCATACCATAGGGTTCTCCAGCCCTGTCAAGTGTGGCCCAAACCACTCCCCTCTCCACCCCAAAAAAGAACTCTACCTAACAAATGTACCACATATAGTTTCCAGAGCTACTGCACTACCAGGAGTGATCTCTGAGCATTGGCAGATGTGACCAAAAACCAAAAGTTATGATCCTTCCTAGAATGCTGGTGTGAAAAAAAAAATCCTCTCCAACTATAACATCTACCTGAGTGCCAATTGCTCAACGTCCAAATAATCACTGATAATGGCATTTATGGTAAAATCGTGATACTGCTGTCAGCTTTTTTCTTGAGATTTTTTTCCTGTTCCTTTATTATTATTATTATTATTATTTTTTTTTTTTTTTTTTTTGCTTTTTGGGTCACACCCGGCAATGCTCGAGGTTACCCTGGCTCTGCACTCAGGAATTACTCCTTGCAGTGCTCAGGGGACCATATGGGTTGCTAGGGATGGAACCTGGGTCGGCTGTGTGCAAGGCAAATGCCCTACCCACTGTGTTATTGCTCTGGCCCTGTTCCTTTGTATTTTGCAATCTGGAGATTCAAACAGAGTCTCAAAAGTCTCAGACATCTATCTTCTACCACTGAGCCACCTCCCAGACCTAGACTAAGTTTCTTTAGAATAGAACTATTAACAATCATTTACTGTGCCCCTACCACATTAGGGCTCTGTTCTAGATTCTGAGAATTTACCAGTGAAAATGACACAGCAGGTTGAGGAGAGCGCCAGGTCATTTCAAGTAGCTGCTGGAACAGGTATCCAATCAAAATGCGGAATGGGACAGCTGGGGTAAGATTTGCTACAGATGAAGAGAGGGCCTCCTTTCCCCCTCAGCAGACACAGAAGTTGCCACACTCTCCTACCTTTCAGGACAAGAGTTCCCTGGACCATCTCTCTCCATGGGACTTCCAGGTCAGGTAGGGCTGCATGCCCCAGGCCAGGGTTAGAACAGACGGGCATTTCAGGGCCAGGCAAGGGGCAGAATCCACACAGGGCTTGGTGCAGCCATAGGGGAGAGGACGCATACCCATGCACATGTGGCTGTGGCCGGAGAGTAGGGAACCTGGGACTAGGCAACAGGAACTTTGGGGTATAGCTGGGAGGCCAGCAACAGTACGAGCACGGGGATCTGGCCCACGAGAGTGGTGCTGGCCACCTCGGGAAAGCATACACGGGGTAGAGAGCAGCGCAGGGTCAGGACCTGTGACACTGTTCATGGGAGGCCAGCAAACTGTGTGGGACAAGACAGGGAAGTCGTACATGGGACCCGGCAGCATTAGGCACAGGACCTGTATGTCATACATGGGTAGTGGGGAGGTCTGGACATCTGGGAGGGACCTGGAACCATCAGTACCATAAAGTTAACCTTTAACCTGCAGAGCCAGGAGAAACCCCTGAGCATTGCCGGGCGTGACCCAAAAAAAGAAAAAAAAAATCAAAGTGAAATACCTATGGAATTTACATTCAAATTTGGGAGAAAGAAAAACATTTAAGGTGGGGCAGGAGCGATAGCCCAGCGGGTAGGGCATTTGCCTTGCAAGCGGCCAGCCTGGGCCGGCCAGGCTTTGATCCGGGCATCCCATATGGTTCCCGAGGCACCGCCAGGAGTAATTCCTGAGTGCAGAGCCAGGAGTAACCCCTGAGCATTGCCGGGTGTGACCCAAAAAAGAAAACAACAACAACAACAACAAAAACATTTAAGGGGTAGAGAATTAGTACAGGGGCTAAAGTGCTTGTTTTGTGAACTAGCCTGGGTTTAATCCCAGGATCTATCAATTCTCTCCCCAAGCACCACAAGGTGTGGTTCAAAATACATATATAATTTAAAAACATTATAGATTGCTAGAGGGTGGTAAGTGCTAGGGAACATAAGAGTAAAGGGGCATGGCCGTGAGAATGACTTGTATGTAATTGGTTAGGGAGGGCATCATTGAAAAAGGCAAACTTTTTGATTGTGTGAGGGCCATACCTAGCTGTATGCAGGGATTACTCCTGACCTTGCACTCGGGGATCATTTGGGGACCACAGCACAGGTACTGAGGATCAGACTCAGGATGCTTGTGTGCAAGGCAAACAGCTTACAATCTCTTTAGCACTTTTTTTTTTTTTTTTTTTTTTTTGCTTTTTGGGTCACACCTGGCGATGCTCAGGGGTTTCTCCTGGCTCTGCACTCAGGAATTACTCCCGGCAGTGCTCGGGGGACCATATGGGATGCCGGGGATCGAACCCAGGCCGGCACAGGCCGGCCACGTGCAAGGCAAACGCCCTACCACTGGGCTATCGCTCCGGCCCCTTAGCACTCTTAAAAGGCAAAACTTTAATGAAGACTTGGGAGGCAGATTCCTAGATTCTCTTAAAATTAGAAGCCCCACTGCTTCTTACTGCTTACTACAAAAGATGAATTTGTGTAAAATAATATGTTCATGTATCTACCTCTAAGGGTTATAGAGTTAAGAAAACTTTAATCACTATGGGTTCTGAAGGAAGGGGCCCAAACTGGGTGGACTCAGGGATTACTGACAGTCCACCCCTCTGGGAACCAAGTGGTGAGGAACCGGGACCAGGGGATCTAACACAGGCCACCTGAAGTGCTTCAGCACTGAGCTGTCTCCCCAGTCCCTAAGGCTTAAAACAAGGCAGGGCTCAGGACTGTCACTTAAGTATATAGAGAAAACGCCTTCTAGGTGCAAGGCCCTCGGTTAGATTCTCTGCTCTGCAAGCTGCCAGTCCATCTTACCCCATCACAGAGCAACCTACATCTGGCCCCCACTATAAAACAGATTAAATAAGACTGGGCCACAGATGTGGCTTAGTGGTAGAGCGCATCATGATTCACACGTCTAAGGCCCTCAGGTCCTGAGTTCAAAACCTACACACACAAAATAAAAGGTAAAGAAATAGGTAACACAAATATCAGGGGGGAAGAACAGTGCCCACAAAGGATAGAGGGCAGAAAACGAGATCTAAGACATAAGCCAACGTGGCATAATAGATGGTATAGTATGCATAGAGCTATTTTCTAACAAAAAAAATTGGGGATGAGGGAAAAGTCACACTCAGCTGTGCTCAAGGCTTATTCTTGGCTCTGCAATTAGGGATCACTCCTGGCAGTGCTCAAGGTCCATAAGGGCTCCCAGAGATTCAACCCAGACAGACTATGTGCAAGGCAAGCATCCTAAGTACTATACTATTGCTCTTGCCCTACTTAACATTTTTCACTCTAAGGGAATCACTGGGGAGTTTCTGAGAAGTAATCAACCATTTTGACTTCAAACAAACAAACAAACAAACAAACAAACAAACAAATGCTCTATAAACTGTTGTGAGAACTGACAGTTTAGGGAATAGGAAACTAATATTGCATCGAAGGGTGAAATTAGTTAACTAGCCAGAACGTATTTGGCAGTCTTCCCCTGCAGTGTTTGAGTCACCACCAAGTTTTTTTATTTTATTTTTATTTTAAAAGTTTATTTAAACATCATAATTTACAAAGTTATTCACAGTACAGTTGTTTTATATATTCAATATTCCACCAACAATATACCCTTACCACTACCAAAGACCCGCACTGCCCACCCCAGCCCCGTGCTTGCTGTCTAAGCAGGCACTAATTATATTGCTTGTTACAACAAATATCTCAGAATGGTATTGCTAAAGTTATAACTTTTTACTGAGCATTTATCTGCAAACTGGACCATATTACTGCTTTCACTAACTGAACTTAATAAATGTAGTGGGCCAAAAAAAAAAAAAAAAAAAACGTAGTGGGCTTCTACTCATTTCATTGTTTAACAAAGTTGTTGACGTTAATTTCTTACAAATATTCAATACTCAACCCCCAACCCACCACCATTGCAAATCTCAACAATAATTTCCAATTTTCTCCACCACCACCACCACCACATAAACCTGCCCCCTAAGCAGGTCCTCAATATTATTTTATATTGTTTGTTATAGCTAACTGGCTAAAAACATTTCTTGACAGAAATGTTTTGTTACAAGAAACTTAATGAGGATTCTTCAATCTTATCATGAAGGCATTGGGCCACAAAGCCCCCTGTATCAGAAAGTATTGATACGTGGATACAGGACAGGCCTTGTGACAATACGTACTAGTTTCAGATGTTGCGCAAAATGTGGTCGCATACTCCAGAAATTCCAAAGACTGTAATTGGGCGAAGTTGGAGTTAAATATATATCTGGGTGGTTCCTTTGGGGCATGGGCACAACTTGGTCTTCCAGAAGAAGCACCACTTAGGGGCACAGCGTATCAGAGATTAGCTCAGAACCTGGTCTGCACTCTAGTCCTTTGAGTTATTCCCGACATCACGGTCAGAATTTATTTTAATAATCTAGACAAAAGATAATGGCTTGATCCAGCATGGCAATAACGAGGAGGGGGTGGTGGCCTAAAAGAGTGGTCAACTTCTGAATATATTTTTAATGTAAGTAGAGCTAAAAAATTTGGCTAATGTGAAATGACAAACCAGCCATGATTCTAAGGTTTCTGGACAGAGGAATCATAAAGAGGCCATTAACTAAACTTTACTGTTATCTTAGCAGGTAACATGGCTGCACTCCAGCTATATGCCAAGAGTTCAGATAATCTCCTTACATGCCTGGTGACACAGGTGTCACCCCTATTAACAAGGCAGAAACTTGCCCAACGGGCTGGAGCACTTTCACGCTCCATGTCCAGTCTGATCCCCTCACACTGCTGTCACATGGTGTCCCAGGCCTCCACCAATGACCTCAGGCACAAAAGGCCCTAGGGTCAAACCCCATGAGAGGCTCAGCCAGAGACCTGATTATTTGTAAAATGAGCTTCAAACCTCACAACTTTTTTTTTTGGCTTTTGGGGCCACTCCTGGAAATGCTCAGGGGTTACTCTTGGCCCTATGAACTTGGGAATTACTCCTAGAGGTGCTGGGGGTCTATAGGAGATGGCAGGATCAAACCCAGGTCAGCTGTGTGCAAGGCAAATGTACTATCGCTCTGGGCCCCCTCACAGCTGTCTTAAGTTACATTACTTATATTCAGTTAGCAGCTGGAGTTACATTACTTATATTCATTACTTATATACCACTACAATCATAAGATTTGTATTTTCCAGACCACATAAGCAGTCAATAAATGTTAGATTGAAAAAAAATTAGCTTTTCTAAACACATGTCCCCCCAAGTGACCAGAGATCACTGCAAAAGTGTCTGCCTCTCCTCCCCAAAACCCTAGCAACTTTAGCACAGGACCAACAAACAAGATTCTGAAAGTAGGGGCCAGAGCGATAGCCCAGCGGGTAGGGTGTTTGCCTTGCACGTGGCCGGCCTGTGCTGGCCCGGGTTCGATCCCCAGCATCCCATATGGTCCCCTGAGCACCGCCAGGAGTAATTCCTGAGTGCAGAGCCAGGAGTGACCCCTGAGCATCGCCGGGTGTGACCCAAAGAAAAAAAAGATTCTGAAAGTCAAGAAGCTGTCTTTTCATTCAGAATCACAGTTGTTGGGATCTGATGGCATTTTATTTTAAACTCACTGCCCTTTGTGAAGTCAACCAGGTACTGGGGCATCTACAAAAGTTGCATTCCAGGGGCTGGAGTGACAGCCCAGCGGGTAGGGCATTTGCCTTGCACGCAGCCGCAGGCCGTGGACCCCGGCATCTCATATGGTCCCCCGAGCACCGCCAGGAGTAATTCCTGTGTGCAGAGCCAGGAGAAACCCCTGAGCATTGCCGGGTGTGACCCAAAAAAGCAATTAAAAAAAAAAAGTTGCATTCCCTCTTCCCACCGCACCTCCAGCTGCTAGACCGCTGCTCTTTCAGCTCTCCTCCCTAACCGATCTCTTCCATGCCTGCCACTGCCAGGTCCTACAGAACCAGCCCACTTCCTGATGCAGTCTCAGCTCCCCAGCCTTCTGCGTGGACACTGGGCCTCTCCAGGCAACCCTTCAGCAGCTGGAGAGGAGGGCGTTGCCCTCGGCCTAGTACCGAAAGAGAAAGCCTCAGTTTCCCCTGCTAGCTGCCGGGAGGGACTTCATGCTAGGCGTCCTCAGGCTAGATTCTAAACTTTCCTGCAAGTTCCAGGGCTCTCTAAGAAGACAAAGGGAGCCCAGCGTCCCCCAAGGCCAGCCCCTTAAAGCAAATGGGCCAAGTACTCCCCAGGGCCTTGGGCTGCAAGATAACAGACAGACGCTGGGCCTAACAAAGGCCTAATAAGTTATAGGACGATCTTCAACAAGCAAAAACTTCTAAAGAGGCCGTCCTGTAAGCTGCCGGTGTCAGTCCGCTCCGCCTCCCAGCGCTAACCCAACACGGGTGGGGGAGCCAACACTCCCCAAAAGCTTAGGGACAACACCCTAAAGGGGGAACAGGATCACAAAGCCGCCAATTTCCCAATTTCCCTTTTAAGAAAAACCCTGCATGGGGTGGAAACCGGTATCTTTATGGCCCTCCTGTCCCTTCCCATCTGGAACGAGCTCTTTCCTGGGAGTCCACCAGCACCTCCAAATATTTCCTATTTCCTTGGGACCCTCCCCGAACCTGACTTCCAGATGGTTTCGGTGTGTGGCCCGGGAAACGGGTCCCTACAATCCCTGACATTTCCCGGGAGTCCTCTGCGACTCAAGGGCAGGCCCGGCCCACCCCAGCATCTGGGGACAGGGAGCGCTGGCAGGGAGGTCCGGGAGTCACCGTCACCACTCCCGGGGTCCCCCCAAACTATTCACCCCGCAATTCCGGAAGCCGTTGGGAAACCGGAGCTGCCCTCGACCGACACCAACCGGGGTGTGGACGACGGGAGCTGGGGGGAAGAGGAGTGGCCGCGGCGTCCAGGTCCAGAAATGCCTCCACTGCCCTCGGGGTTCCGATCCCCCAAAGTCTTCCATTCCCTTCGCACCCCTAGCCCCCCAACCCCCGCCAGCCGCCAACTGTCACTCCGATCGCGCCGCCCATCCCTAGGCTTCACCCGGACCACCGGGGCCAACTGCACCGGCCAGTCCCAGCTCGCTACTCACGTCCGCGGAGGCCCCGGTGGCGGCCGAGGGTTCAGAGTTGCCGGACGAGCGAAGCCGTCTCCGGCTGATATGCTCCAGACTAAGGAAGTCGCTGGACAGGTCCAAGGAGTCGGTGGTGCAGCCGACGGAGTGCTTGTACAGCTCCAGGCTACTGCGGAGCACCACCATCTTTATTCCTTCGTCGCCCAGGCCGTCCCAGGCGGCTAAAGGCGCTGAAGTGCGGGAAGTGACCGCCGAGGCTCCTAAAGCTGCCGCGCTCCGAATTCTGGCGCCACTAGCTTCCCGCCAGCGGCTGCTGCGCGCGCGCCCGGAATCCCTCCGCCGCCGGCCCGCCCCCTCGGCGCCGCGCGGGGGCCGCCTCTACGCAGCACGGCGGAGCGCCTTGAAACTTTCCCTCTCGTGTGTCGAGAAGGAACCCGGGCCCGAGCTGAGGGATGCCTGCACTGATGCTGTCAGAAACCTGAGCGGAAGCCGGGTGGGAGGGTAAGGAGAAGGCTGGAGAATGCAAACTTTTTTTTTTTTGCATAGTTCCGGCTCGCGCAACTTGGCGGAGGAAGACGTTCGTCGCAGCTGAGTTTTGTTTGGATTTTTGGCGCGTGGACGACCGAGGGGGAAGGGAGACTCTGCCCGCTCTGATTGGCTGTTGGAGGCTGGGGCTCCGCCGAGCCCCTCCCGTTAGGGGTCTAAGGCTTCCCGCCGGGAGGGATTCAAAAGCAAGATGCAACTGACGTAGCTAAGACTCAAATATCAATAAGTTTGTTAATCACCGTTCTTTAGTAAAAAGTTATTTAAAAATGCAATCCGGGGGCCGGAGCGATAGCACAGCGGGCAGGGCGTTTGTCTTGCATGCTGCCGACCCGGGTTCCATAGCCGGCATCCCATATGGTCCCCTGAGCAATGCCAGGAGTAACTCCAGAGCGTCGCCGGGTGTGACCCAAAAAAGCAAAAAACAAATAATAAAATAAAATTAAAAAATGCAATCCGTGGGGCCGGAGCGATGGTCCAGCAGGCAGGGCGTTTGCCTTGCACGCGGCCGGCTGTGCCGGCCCGGATTCGATCTCCGGCTTCCCATATGGTCCCCGAGCACCATCGGGAGTAATTCCTGAGTGCAGAGCCAGGAGAAACCCCTGAGCATTGCCGGGTGTGACCCAAAAAGCAAAAAAAAGAAAAAAATGCAATTCTTGACAAGGAACTCAGTCTTTGACAAATTTTGACTTTGCTCTTTATACTGATCTGTTTTTTTAAGAGCGTAGGGCAGGAGAGATAGTATAGGGGTTTAAAAGCTAAGGACACAGGTTTAGTACCCAAAATTCCCTCACTTGTAAGGTAACTACAGTATACCCCTTGTGCTAGTAAGTGCTCCATATTTGTTAGCCTTCCAGAATTTCAGAAAATACCTTCTGTAAGGTTACAGCAGTTGACTGCTTTGAAACAGATAACTGAATGAATGATCGGAACGTGAGAGGCGTCCTAGTGAAGGAGCAGAAATAAAAGCTACTTATTGATTTGGATAACTGCATTTGCTTAATTCAAATTAATTAAATATTTATTGAGTATTGCCTATGTGCCAAGGGATTATTCTAAACACTGGGGATGCAACAGAGAGCAAAAGAGCAAAAGCATCTTCATAGAACTTAATATATAATGCAAGGAGAAAATAGCTACATAAACAATAATAAAAGGTATAAATAAAGGATGATAATAAAGAATAAATGCTGGATTTAGAGATGACTACAAGAGTATGCTACCTGCACGGCAGAGCCTGGCAAGCTACCCGTGTCGTATTTGATATGCAAATACCAGTAACAATTTTAGACCTCATTCCCATGACCTCATGGAATGGTTTGAGGCTCTTTATGTTCCTGGAGCAAGCAGATACCCTTGGGCTCTACTAGCCCGAGACAGGACATATGGAGATGTTACTGGTGCCCGCTCGAGGAAATCGATGATGAACGGGAAGACAGTGATACAGTGAAAAAGAAACATTCAGTGGGAAGAAAAAGTTGCACAAGTCTATGGCTCAGGATCCATCTTTTTTGTTTGTTTGTTTTTGTTTTGGCCACACCCAGTGGTGCTCAGGGCTTACTCCTGGTCCTGTGCTCAGGGATCACTTTTGGTATGACTCACATGCGGGGATATAAACTGTGTTAGCTGCATTGCAAGGCAAGTGCCCTACCCACTGTATCAGCTCTGTCCAGCTCCATCATAATACTCATACACACCTATTTCTTGAAAATAACTCAGCAACGTATATTGAGACCAGGATATTATTGAAAACCTTTGGTTCAAGAATTCTACTTCAGGGGCCCAAGCACTAGTACGGGGAGGGCGTTTGCCTTGCACGCAGCTGACATAGGTTTGATTCCTGGACGTCCCATCTGATCCCCTGAGTACTGCCTGAAGTAATTCCTGAGCATCTCCAGGTGTGAGAGAGAGAGAGAGAGAGAGAGAGAGAGAGAGAGAGAGAATTCTACTTCAATTATCCTCATTAAAGGCACAGACCAACATTTATGGACAAAAGTGCTGACTCTCTCTCTCTCTCTCTCTATATATATATATATATATATATATACATATATATATATATATACTTTTTTTTTGCTTTTTTTTTTGGTCACACCCGGCAATGCTTGGGGTTTCTCCTGGCTCTGCACTCAGGAATTACTCCTGGCGGTGCTCGGGCAACCATATGGGATGCCGGGGATCGAACCTGGGCCATCACGGGGCCTGCTGCGTGCAAGGCAAACGCCTTACCCCGCTGGGCTATCGCTCCAGCCCCTATATCTTATTTTTAGTCCTGGGCTCAGGAAACAAACTAAATGTACTATAGTAGTGGAAAAGTCAAGTGAGTGACAGCTTGTGCCAAGGTTTATACTATTGATGCACTTGATTCTCTTACGCTCATGTTATGTATTTAATTTTTGTGTACCCCATCCCACCTCCATCAAACCCAGGCCCTCCACACACATGCCACCTGTGCTACCACTGAGTCACAACCCTGGATCCTACTTGGATTTATTTCATACTTGTTGTAACAAAGCAATCAAAATATGGTTAGCAACCTAGAAATATAACAAATAAAGGTACAACTGTTTTGGGTGACTGCCACGAGGACAAAAGCAGCCTTCTCTTTCCACTGACGTTATAAAGTCTGGAGAACCTAGGGACCTGGTGGCCATCAACACCCCCTCCCCACACACACACACACCCACACACACCCACACACACACACACACACACACACAGCAAGAAGTGAAGTCACCTGGGACGGAAGCAGAGCACTGCATGATACACTGGAGGGGGAGGGTCAGGGGAAGACTTGGCCAACCTAGCTCGGCCCCTGCTCCCTGGAGACCCTGGTGTCTGCAGCTCTGCCTTTGATGCTAACAGCTACTGCTGTGTCTTTGGTTAAGGGAGCCAATAATCAGCCTTCTTGCCTGTGCTTTTGAGCAGAACAGTGGTGACTAATGCGATGACAGGGCCAGCTGCTTGGTTGGAATTACATTATATTCTGTTTGTGCTAGAATCCTATTCTAACGAGCAATTTGTTCTTCCAGCAACATGAAATGAAGTCTGTTTGGCATGTAATGGACTTGGGAAGCCCCTGAAGAATTGCTTTTATTTTTAATGATCACAGATCATCCTGAGACTAGGTATCAAATTTACTAGTACCTAGAATATATACATAATACATATACACATATATTTATATATTTAAAGTACTAGTAAATTTATTCACTCTCAATGGAACAAACATCTCTGAATGCAGCAGTTATGTGTCAAGAAGTCAAGAAGTCAACATGATGAACGACCTAAAACCTGAGCCGAGCAGGAGGAAGAGTGTGGCATGGAATGCCTTCAAAAGCATTGAAGAAATAGCTAAAAAGACAAAGAACCTCCAGCTCCGGGCACATCTCTTCAACTCCACCATTCTCCCTGCATTAACATACTCCTCAGAGACCTGGGGCCCTACGAAAGCAGGATGAGAATGCTATTCCGTGTCTCCCAAAGAGGAATTGAAAGAGCTATGCTTGGAATATCACGCCTCACTCAAGTGAAAGAAGGAATCTGGAGCTCTGACCTCCGTCGCTATTCCAGGATCAGGGATGCTGTCTCGTTTGCCAAGGCATCGAAAATCAGATGGGCTGGACATGTAATGCGATTTGGAGATGACCGCTGGACTAGAGCTGTTACCGACTGGATCCCATGGGATGTCAAAAGATCATGTGGCCGCCCACCTACAAGATGGTCAGACTTCTTCGTCAAGACCCTGAACGAACGGTTTGAGGCTCTTTGTATTCCTGAAGCAACCAGATGCCATTGGGCTACACTGGCACATGATAGGGTCAAATGGAAATTTACTGGCGCCTGCTCAGGCAAATCAATGAATAACGGATGTCAAGTGATCAGTGATCAAGTAAATTTATATATAAATAAATTAATATTTATATTAATATTTATAAATAAATTAATATTTATCAACTATGTATATATATATTCCATATGTATCCCACATATATATGGACTATATGGAAACCCAGGACAGCAAGAATCCATTTTCAGTCTAATGTCATATCTTCCATTTATTTTTCTCAGAGAGTCATAGTCATAGTTTAAGGGGTCTGGAGAGATAGTATTGGGGTTAAGATGCAGCTAACCCCAGTTCCATCCCCAGAGTCACGCGTGTGCTCCCTGCAGCTGGCTTTGGTTCTGGATCTCTGGCACTGCATATTGCCCAGAGAGTGATCCCTGAGCACAGAGCCAGGAATAGATCCTGAGCACTACAACCCAGCAGTGTACCTTTATTTGTGAATTTTTTTCACCCCCATGAAAAAAAATTAAGATTTGAGATCAAAATTTGAGATCGTAATTTAAACTTCCTTTCATACACTGGAATTAAAATTTTTAACTTATTTAGGCAATTTTTTTTTTTTTTTTGCCTTTTTTGGGTCCACACCGGCAATGCTCAGGGGCTACTCCCTGGCTCTACACTCAGGAATTACTCCTGGCGGTGCTTGGGGGACCATATGGGACTCCGGGGATCAAACCCAGTCCGCGCACAGGCCAGCCATGTGCAAGGCAAACACCCTACCCGCTGGGCTATTGTTCCGGTCCCTAAGCATTTTTTCTACTATCACATCTCTCTTGATTTAAATTTCCTTATGCCCCTCTTTTCCTTTTCTTTGACAGAGAAAATGCAAGCAAAATCAGCACTAGGTGTTTGTTCCCTGTCATTGTCTGATCACGTCATACCATGTGCAAGCAAGGGGATTATCTCTTCCTTTCTCTTATAGCTCTTAATGCATTGAAACCTCCCAATCCCCAGTAAAAATAAAACTTTGTTACCAATGTTCAGTGTATTGTGAGCTGTGTCTCTGAATCTCCTCTTCCTATGTACTTTTCTTTGTTTCTTCTGCCTCCCACCTCCTTGTCCCCTCCCATCTGAATTTCGCTAGGCATTGACTTCTTTGAGCCCATTTCTGATTTCTTCTTTCAGATGACTGGTTTTTAGGTCACAGTCTGTGAGTGTCTCCCACTCATTTTAAACTAAATCCCTTTTTCTATTCCCTACTGTGAAAATCCACAAGTATGTACATTCATTATTTTGCT
>JAJIBD010011070.1:0-64529 GCA_021461705.1 Cryptotis parvus
CCAGGTGAGAGAAAATGGCTGCTCCTGCTGCCACCGGAGTGCAGCTGTGCTCAGAGGGGGCTTTATCAGCGGTGTCGGTGCTCATCCTGGCTCTGTACTCAGAGATCACTCCTGGCAGGGCTCAGGGGACCATACGGGATGCCAGGGATTGAAGCCGGTCGGCTGCATGCAAGCGCAAGTGCCCTCCGTCTGTACCATCTGGACCCCTAGGATTTTTTTTTGTTGTTCTGTTTTGTGGCCATACCCAGGGTGGCTCAGGGCTTATCCCTGGCTCTGTGCTCAGAGATCCCTTCGGGCAGGGCTGGGGGGACCTATGAGGTGCCGGGATCCAGCTCCCGGTCAGCCACAATCAGGTCCGGTGCCTTCACCCCATACTTGTCTCTTAGGCTCCTATTCTGAATTTTTGTTTTTTTGTTCTGGGCCACACCCCGGTGGTGCCGGTGTGAACTCTGTCCAGTCCCAAATGTTGTGGATTTCTTGCGCCCATTAACTCAACACAGTCATGGCGCAGCCTCTCTGGGTGCAAGTGAGGCCTGTTGTGGGTCTCTGGGGCACCCTGTGCTGCTGTTTTTCACTCGCTCCGACTCTGCCCTTTTCTCTCTCTCTTTTTTTTTTTTTTGATTTTTGGGTCACACCCGCAATGCTCAGGGGTTACTCCTGGCTCTGCACTCAGGAATTACTCCTGGCGGTGCTCGGGGACCATATGGGATGCCGGAGATCGAACCCAGGCTGGCACAGGCCGGCCGGCAAGGCAAACGCCCTACCAACTAGGCTATCGCTCCTGGCCCCTCCGCGCCTTCTTCTTTGGAGGCAGGGGGCACCTGGGCCACAGGGGCAGGAGGGGCGGTGTGCGTGGGGCGTCTGTGGCCCTGCTCAGGCCTGCCGAGCGCCCGTGAACCCCCTACTGGCCCTGTGAGGGTGCCTCCTTGCAAGCAGGCGGGGGCGCTGAGTCTCAGTCTGTGTGCCCAGCTGACCGCCAGCAGTCATAACATGGGCTAGCAGCGTCCCTTCCACTGCTCCCAAGCCTGGTGGCCAGGCGGCCCCTCCCGCAGGAAGAGCTTGTGCGGGACTGAATCCAGACCCATACGTAAATGGTTCTGATCTCCCAGGCTGGTCATGCCATGTTCCATCTGAAGATGCAGCTGGTGGCTAAGTCCACCCCTCCCTCCCCCGCCCCACCCATGCCACCCATTCCTGCTGGCTCTGCTCTTGAGGCCCCGTGGGAGGGAGCAGCTTGGACAGGTGTTGGGGGTGGTGAGCAAGGCAGACCCTGGCACAGTTAGGAAGGGTGGTTGGTGAGAGGGCAGCGCCTGCTGCACCCAGCCAGCCTGGTTCCCTCTGTTCCTGCTAGGCAAGGTGCTGGTCGGCTGCATCTAGTGTGGCACGTCCTCCCTGACACTGTCCCCCGCCCCTGCCCCCCACCCCCCAGGCCCCTAGAGGCCAAGTGGCTCAGCCCAGGAATCTTGACTGGGGGCTGAGGGACCCCGAGTACTTAAAGGGCCCTGTCTGCTGGCCTCTTTCCACTCGTGCTCTCATGGGCCCAAGACTGGGCTGTGAACCTGATCTCCTGCCCCTCTGTGTGTCCCGGAGCTGCGGTTTGAACAGGAGGGTGCTCATCCCTTGCCTCTCCTGGACCCCCGGCTTCTGATGGCCCTTACCGCGGCCCGTCCTGTCCAGCCTCCCAAAAGCCCTCAGCCTGACACCTCCCTCCCTGCAGGCTTGTTCTCCAC
Source organism: Cryptotis parvus (assembly GCA_021461705.1). NCBI lineage: Eukaryota > Metazoa > Chordata > Mammalia > Eulipotyphla > Soricidae > Cryptotis > Cryptotis parvus. The sequence goes on from JAJIBD010011070.1 coordinate 1,731, forward strand.
CCCTTCCTGCGCGCCTTCCTGGAACCTGCGGACCCTAGAGATTCCTGGACCCTTTCCAGTTGCCTGGGTGGCAGTTTCCTTTTATTTTTGGGGGACGGACGCAGTGCAGAATGGGGGAGTAGGGAGAGAAGCCTGTGATTGGGCCAGGAGGGCCAGCTGGGGTGGGTCTCCCTGTGCTGAGCTGCGCCCCCAGCCCCCTGCCTTAGGACCCTGAGGTCTGGCTTCCCTCCTGCCCCCAACAGCCCCTTTGGCATTTCCCTGCTTCCCCCCCTTTCATTTTGCACCAGGCCCCCCAGGGATGCCTCTGGGGTGTGGAAGGCCCACTCCTATGGCTCACCCTGACCAATGTTCCCTGCTGTGGCCTGGCCAGGTCACCGCACTGTCCAGCGAGCTCGGGCATCTTCCTCCTTGTGCCTCCTCATTGGGTGGCTGTGCTGAGCTGGTCGCAGCACTCTGGGTCTGAGCCAGCAGCCCCCTCAGACCTGGGGCCGGGAGGAGGGGCTGGGGAGGAAGGGAGGACTCATTCTCTGGGGGCCTGAGCCAGGGCTGTTAATTGGGAGGTGACTTGACAACCCCCAGCCCCCTGCAGCCCCTCACTTGCTGCTCTGCCCTGGGCCCCTGAGCCTCAAGCACACATGGTTTGGCTTTTCCAGGCATTCTCCCCTGGCCCCCTCCCCTGGGTGCCTCCTGCGCCTCCGCCCTCCCCCCAGCCCCTCCTGGGCCCCCTCCTTCCTCCTTGACCCACTTTAGTCCCCTGTTGCGGGGAGGGGGCGTGCGCAGCCGGCGGCTCTGATCCTGGCTGCCTCCCCACCGTCCCCAGGGGCGGGTTCTGGATGGAGCCAGCAGGCCGAGCCGGCGGCCCTTGGGACTGGCACACAGCGTGCTCCGAGTGGCAGCCTCCCTGCCCCTCCATGGACAGACAGTTCTGGACAGCTGCCCCAGCCTAGGCCCCTGGGAGGCCCTGCCAGAGGCCGGCTCCGGTTTCTCCAGCCCCGGGGAGCCGCGGCTGCAGAGGGCCCCTACCACCGCCTCCAGCCCAGCGCCCCGGCTGGGCCTCAGCCTCCCCCATTCTTCCGTAAACCTCCACAGCAGAGGCTGCAGCTGGGGTCAGGCTCTGCCTCTGCAGTTAACCCTCGTGGCTCCAGAACGCCACCGGTCCTCTCCCGCTCTTCCGTGTGCAGACGTGGGGCTGGCCACCAGGAGCCCTGACCTGGACAAAGCCTGTGATGTGTTGGCCTGCCTTGGCTGAGTGCTGGAGTGCCCCGCTGGTCTCAGCAATGCTGGCGGCCTGGGTCCTCATCTTTGTTTAAGGAGGAGCCCTGGAGCCCAGAGAGGGCAGTCCCCTGGATGTCCCACGCACAGCTTCTCCTGGTAGGGTCAGGTTGGCCCAGGCTAGCTTGTCAGATATTTCTGCTCACTCTGACCGGTGCTGGGACCAAATCGCAGGCCTCCTGCACGCGGAGAAAATGCTCCGCCTTGAGCATCCTCCGCCTTCCCTGACTTTTCCACACTAGGGCCACTCTCTGGGGCCACTGCCGAAGCTGGACCTTGTGTCCCACAAGCCTCTGCTGTGGGTCTCTTCCTGCCTGCCTGCCCTGCTAGGGTACCACCTGGGTCCCCAAGCCTGCTGCCTGCCCCACAACAGGCCTAGGCCCCAGGCTGCCCTCAGCGGCTACTTGCCCATGCAGAACCTGAGTCCTGCAGCCTGGACCTGGGTCCCTAGGCGCGTGCTGCTCTCAACTGAAGAATGTCCTTGTGTCTGTGGTGTCCGCGCGCGGCAGCCGCTCAGACTCGTGTTCCTCCGACTGTCCCTGCCTGGCCCCCTTGTCCCAGTCTTCCTGAGCTCTCTCCACATTCTCCCCTTCCTTCATTCCTTCAACCCCACCCCCAAAAAAAAAAAAAAAAAAAGGTCAGAAAATGGACCAGGAGACCCTACCCCTCGCTTCTACTTCCTGGTCTCGGAGTTTTCTTGGAGTTTTCCATCTTTTCCTTCCTCCGTGAGTCTTGACATCTGTCCGTCCTCTGGGAACCTTTTCATTTCGCCACCATTGTCTTGCTGAATAACGGAGCGGGTGGGAGGGGGGCTCTGGGAGGAAAGTCAGGGCATCTTTTCTCATTTGCCTAATTTCCTCACTCAAATGTATCTTGTGATTAAACATTCTCTTAGAGCACTTGGTCAGAGCCAGGCTCAGCGTCTTTTCATAAACATTGGCAAGTGTGTCTCACAGCCCTGTTTGTATTAGCTGGAGGTTTCATTTGCATAGTGATTGTTCTTATGAAACAAAATAATCGCTCGCAGTTTATGAAAGTGTCTAAATACCAGGGGCCCCAGCCTGGCGGGCGCATGCGCAGGGTTTGCTTCCCGCACGGAAATCCCCTCCTGTTCGGGAGAGGAAACGGGCTCCGGAAGAGCCGAAAAGCAGGGAGTTCTCTCTGCAGAGAGCCGCTTCCTGGCCTGATGGCGAGAGCCTGTGACCATCAGCCACATCAGCCGTGCCAGGCATGTAAGCACATGTCAGCTAGGGGTGCCTGGGGATAGCCAGGGCCCTGCAGAGGGCTGAGGGGTGCCGTGGGAGACGGAGGCTGCGACCTGAGTGAGCATCTCTTTACGTGGCTCTCCCTGCCTTTCCTGTGAAAGTTGCAAAATGGGTGGCCCATAGTTTGTTTTTGGTTTTGATTTTGTTTTTTATGTTTTGGGTCATCACCAGCAGTGTTCAGAGCATGGTTGCTCCTGGCTTTGCACACAGGAATCGCCTCCTGGTGGGCCCGGAGGACCGTATGGGATTGAAGTCAGGTTAGCTATGTACTAGATAAGTGCCCTACCTGCGGTACTCTCTCTCCTCCCTCCACAAATTGGTTTTCAGTGGTTGGTCCAGGTTTCAAAGAAATCAGGGGCCAGAGCCATAGTATTGTGGGTAGGGCGCTTGCCTTGCAAGGGGTTCGACCTGGGTTCTATTCCCAGCACCCCATATGGTCTCCTGAGCATAGAACCAAAAAGTCAGCCCTAAGCATTCCTAGGTATGGGTCCCTCTTCCAAGGGAAATTAAAAAAATTAAAGAAACCAACTATCACACTATTACAATCTTCCCGTTCATCATCGATTTGCTCGGAGCGGGCACCAGTAACATCTCCATATGACCTGTCTCATGCAAGTAGAGCCCAAGGGTACCTGCTTGCTCCAGGAACATAAAGAGCCTCAAACCATTCCATCAGGTCATGGGAATGAGGTCTATAATTGTTACTGGTATCTGGCATATCAAATACAACACGGGTAGCTTGCCAGGCTCTGCCGTGCGGGTAGCATACTCTTGTAGTCATCTCAAAATCTAGCATTTATTGATGAACCGCACAGCCACAAGCAGCCGCACGAGCCGGGCTGTGATAGGCTGGTCTGCTGGGTGGAGTTCTGACGAGGGGGAAGTCCAGATGTGGAAAATGGAGGTCCTCATGGAGTGGGGGGTCATCTGGCTTGTTGTGAGGCTCTGCTGGGCCGGATTAAAAAAAGACTGCAGCAGGGTGGATCTTGATGAGCTGGACTGTGATAGGCTGGTCTGCTGGGTGGAGTTCTGATGAGGGGGAAGTCCAGATGTGGAAAATGGAGTTCCTCATGGAGTGGGGGTCGTCTGGCTTCAGAAAAAACAACCAAAAAAAATCCAGGGATTTGATCTTGTCACTTGTCACTTGTCTTTCCATTGTTCATCGATTTGCTTGAGTGGGCATCAATAACATCTCCATTCATTGGGAATTTCATAGAAATATTTATTCAGGGAATGCGCTTTTCCCTTATAATAAGCGGACAGACCCGGTGCAGGTGGGCTCACAGCCCTACTGTGGGTGGTGTGGGGACTGGTCGTCCCTGCTGGGGTGTGTGTGGGCCTCCCAGGTCCTGCTGTCCATCCCTTCACCTGGCCCCTGGGGATTTTGTTGGGGTCTTGTCCACCCAGCGACCCTTGAGCTTGCTGCTAGGAGCTTGGGGGCCCCTGAGTGCCTGCTTTCCCTGTTTCTGCCTCCTTTGGCTGTGCCTTCCTTTTATTTTTTGTTTTTAGGCTCACATTCGCGTTTAACCAAAAGTCAGCCCTAAGCATGGTTACTCCTGGCTTTGCACACAGGAATCCTGCATTACTCCTGCATTATTCTGTGCATTACTCCTGGTGGTGCTCAGGGGACCGTATGGGATGCGGGGATTGAACCCTTGTTGGCCGTGTGCCAGGCAAATGCCCTCCCCTGGACTATTGCTTCGGCCCTGACTGTGCCTTTCATCCTGTTCATCTCAGACCCTGGCTGATAGAGGAGCTTCCCCTCCACCCCAACACACACACACACACACACACACACACTCATACTGCAAGCGATTCCCCAGGGGCTGTGGGTTCCTGGGCCTCTTAATGTCCACATTGGCCCAGCAGAGATCTGGAGAAAGCCTCACTTTGAGAGGTCACACCCTGAGTCCCAGGAGTTTGCCTTTGCTGAGAACATTCCAGGCCTCCTCCGTGACTCCCTTTAGAGCCTCTGGGTCCCAGCAGACCCGGCGTTTGGATCTCACGGTGGTTTTTAGACTCAGGCAGCATCGCCCAGCTGGGTCAGCAGCAGGCTCAGCCCCTGGACTTCTCGGTGGATGGAAACATGCTTTAAATCTGCTAGTGATGGGCAGGCCCAGAGCAGGACCTGTCTGAGAAGAGGCTGGTGGGACTGAGAATCCAGGCTGGTGATGACTGTCCACCTCAGGAATGGTGCCTGTGCCCTGCCTACGCTCGCCCTGGCCTCTCAGCGGGATCCCCTGACTCTGGACTCTTCTCGGGAGCCTCCACTTTGCAGATGCCAGGCCAGAAGCACTGAAGCCAGCAACGGAGCTGGTGAATGCCGCGTCTCACTGTGCAGGGCTGGGTCCCACAGCCTGAGGCCATGCACGCTGCATCTCGCACACCCTGGTGGTGCGCACCTCGGTGCTCGGTGTGCTGTATGGGGAGTACGCTCCTATGTCTGCAAACCCACCCTAAGTGCTGGTTACGTTTTTCCTGTTTGATGCTGCTGCTGATGATGATGAGGGTGATGGTTATTTATTGGTGCTACTTGCAGGAGGGCTTTGTACCTGGCAGTGCTGGGGGCCGATACATCAGGTGCTGGGATTGAGTCTGCGGCTCCTGCACTCCAGCCCTTGAAGCCACCTCCCCGAGCCCCCCTTCACCTCCCCTTTTGTACAGATGTGGGACTCTGAGGTTCCCGCACCCGGGCCTCGTAGCTGGTGAACGGAGGGTTAGGATTTGAACCCATCCTCCTGCCTCCAGAGCCCGTCCGTGACTGTGACTGCTTGTTCCCCGTTCTCACTGTAACATTGGGGAGGTGCGGCCCTAAGAGAGCACAGCGCCTAAGGCACTTGCCTTCCGTGGGGCTGACCCCGGTTTGATCCCCTGGCACCACTGGGACACTGCTCCCAAACAGAGTGCTCCCTCCGAAGATAAAAGGAACAAAGAGAACTTTCACCGTGACCTCTGACCTCTGCGTTCCCAGAGCAGCAGTCACTCCTGGATAGTGCCACTTGGCAGAACTCCTCTCCTATCCCTTCCCTTGGCCTGCCGGTCTGTATTGGCCATTTGGTTACTCTGGACAGGACTTCTCCTCCCTGCACCCCCAAGGTCCTGAGCTTGTGAAGTCATCCAGAGCGGGCAGTTACCTCTGGGCAGTGAGGACAGAGATGCCCGAGGGTCCTTTTGGGAAAAAAGATGAGCCAGAACCAAGGGGCTTTTTGGGGTTTGGGCCACACCTGTGGGACTCTGGGGCTATTCCCAGCTCTGTGCTTGGGGTCTGTGTGGTGCTAGGGAGGAACTTGGGGTCCCCGTGTGCACAGCACGTGCTCTGGCCCCCTGAGACACTCCCCAGCCACACGCAAGTTTTTCTGGGTGCTGTTGGCCTCTAAGGCATCACAGTAGGTGCCTCAGCCTGCCGGACGGATGTGTCAGCAGATCACAACACTTCCGGAGCTGCTCAGTTCTTCCTCCTCCTTCTCTGCTCTGCCCCCTCGCCCCCAGCGCCCTACACCCTCTTTTACATCCTCTGCTCACTGAAAATCACATGCGGCCAGAGAGTACTCCAATGGGTAAGGTGCTGGCCTTGCACGCAGCTGACCCTAGTTTGACCCCCCAGCACCCTGTATGGTCGCCCTTGCCACACGGGAGTGATTCCTGAATGCAGGGAACCGGAAGCAAACCAGAAATAAGCACACCTGCCTGCTGTGCCCCCTCATGCCCCTCCCCCCCACCCAAAACGCCCCCAAAAACCTCAAACAAGGGAAAAGTAGAAACACAAACAGAAACACAGACACATCCCAGCCCCTTGATGCTAAGGTCTTAAGCACACTCTGTGGAGCCCGGCTCATGGCAGCTGCTTTCCAAGGGCTAGTTCTGTGGAATAACCCACATCTGGGCTTCGGGAAACAGGGGAGAGGGTGCGGGTTGAGCACAGGTGGGCCAGGCTGTTGGTCGGCCCGGTCTGAAGCCTGTAGGCCTTCTTTGCCTGGGGAGAGAGCAGTGGCCTCAGAGGGGCAGCAAGCCCACCTCCTGGACAGGCATGGACTTTGGCTCTGTGTGACCAGGTGCCAGCTGCTCCCTGGGCACACACAGATGGAGACAGCTGACTTGCTCTGGCGTTTGCCCCATGTCTCTGCTCCCGAATAGTTTTTTTTTTTTTTTTTTTTGGCCACACCCAGCGATGATGCTCAGGGCTCACTCCTAGCTCTGCACTCATATCTCCTGGCAGTGCTTGGGGACCATATGGGATGCTGGGGATCGAACCTGGGTCGGCTGTGTGCAGGGCAAGTGCCCTGCTATCACTCTGGCCCCACTCCTGACTAGTTTTGATGAATAACCGAATGAGAGTACAAAGATTGACAGGTGCCCCAGCGAGCGCCAGAGGGCCTGGCTTCAGGGACACACTGGCAGGATGTGGATGTGGAGGACTGAGGAAAGGAGCGACGCGGCCAGGGTGGGCAGCACAGTGACGGGGAGTCGCAGATGGAGGGAGAGTTCAGGCGGAGGCCTGTGGCCCGGCTTAGGAAGGCCTTTGAAGGCCCTGGAGAAGCTGCCACAAAGCTCCTCTCCATTTGGACATGAGGCTGCTGAAATGCTGCTCCATGCCCAGACGGGGGTCCTCGGCCTGGGGTCTCAGATCTCAGACCTCTCCATGGCTGGGGTGGGGCAGATGGCAAGCGTGCCTGGTCCATGCAGAGCTCTCTCAGCTGAGACGGGTACAGTCTGAGCTGAATGAGAGAGTGATCAGCGGGGGCTGTGGGGGGGCGCCACTGCGTTCGTCTTCCTCAAGGCCCCCCAGTGCAGCCGTAGAGAGTGGTGGGGGCTTTTCTACTGCCTGCTTTTAGGGCTCTCGCTTATGCCGCCGTTTCTTCGTCAGTGGGAAGTGTCGTGTGAGTAATTATATATATTTTCACAAACTCGAACTATGCTTCATTTAAACTTCTATAAACATGTCTGTATAATTCTAATTAACTGCTCGCGTAAAGCCGTCAGAAAGTTACACGGGGAAAGCGCGTTTGCCAGACGGTTGCCCAAAAGCCAAGGAAAATATTATGTTCTTCCAACAAACGGACTATTCATCTAGACGGTTCCCAAGATAAACAGGAGATGTTTGAGGACAAGTGACTCGGAGTGGTGGTGGCGGGCGTCATGTCAGGGGCTGCCTGGGCGGGCAGCCGGGCTGAGTAGTCAGCGCGCTGCTAGAAAGAGGCTGGGGTCAGGACCCTGGAGAAGGGCCATCCCCGGGTTCTTGAGTCAGTGTCCACGGGCAGGAAGGAGGTTCTGCAGGACAAGTGAGAAATCAGTGTTTGAGGAGGTGCAGCCCCTTCATGCCTGGTTGTTTCTGTGCAAGGCACACGAGAAAGTGTGGACCAGCGGGGCTGGAGCTATAGTACAGCGGGGAGGGCGTTTGCCTGGCGCACAGCTGACTGGGGTTCGATCCCCGGCATCCCATATGGTCCCCCGAGCACCGCCAGGAGTAATTCCTGAGTGCGGAGCCAGGAGTAATTCCTGAGCATCTGGGTGTGACCCAAAAAGCCAAATATAAATGTGGGTCCAAATTTCTGGGGGTGGTTCTCACGCACAGGCAGGGATGGGTCCCCTTTCTCCTTGCGGACATCTGGACCCTGAGGCCGTGATCGGGGCCTGGGAGCAGCAGTGAGGCGCCAGCCATGTCTGCCTGGTTGGTGTTTGTGGGAGCAATAGCGAGAGGGGGTCCCCGAGGGAGGTTTGGGCGCTGGGCTGGGTTGGAAGACGCAGAGAGATGTGAGGCGGCGCTGATTGATTCTTCAGCTGACCGGCCTCTATGCAGAGCAGAAGCTGGGGTGAGGGCAAGGAGGTGTGAGGAGGCCCTGAGCTGCTGGTGATGGAGGGCGGTGGGCAGGGTTGGTCAGGCAGGGAAGTCACTTTGTGGACTTCATTTTTTGCACAGGAAGATGGTTTTGAGCAGCCCAGAAGTTTCCTTTGGTCTCTGCTTATATTTCACAGGAAGAGCAGGCACACGGCTCCATGCAGAATGGCAGAAAGTCGGAGCAGTGGGGCCAGGGATGTGGGCTTCGTGTGTGAAGCTCCAAATCCTACCCTCGGCACCACCCCGACCCACCACACGGCTGGGAGTGTCACACGGCTGGGAGTGTCCCCACAGCACAAATGACAACCCTTTTTAATGTCATTTAATTTTGGCATTTGTACCACGCCCAGCTGTGCTCAGGGCTTACTCCTGGCTCTGTGCTCAGGGATCATTCCTGGTGGAATTCGACCCCAATGGGGTGCCCAGGGGTTGAATATGGGTGGGCCATGGGCAAGGTAACCGCCTTCCCTGCTGTACTATTGCACCTGCCCCACGAGCTCTTTTAAATATAGAGAGGAAAAAGAGAAAAGCACCAACTTTCCCCCTGCTATTTTGTTTGTTTTTGTTTTTTGCCTTTTTTGGGTCACACCGGCAATGCTCAGGGGCTACTCCTGGCTCTGCACTCAGGAATTACTCCTGGCGGTGCTCAGGGGACCATATGGGATGCCAGGGATCGAACCCAGGCCTGCAGAGGCCGGCCGCGTGCAAGGCAAACGCCCCTACCGCTGGGCTATCGCTCCGGCCCCCACCCCTGCTATTTTTAGGGACTCCCTTCCTTGCCTCATTTTTAATTTTTTTCATTCCCCTTAGCATTCCTGTTCCCATCCTTTGCCATGGGCCTGGAGAAGGGCGCAGACAAGCCCCTGCTTGGGTGGGCACCCCTACGGCCAACTTCTTTGGGGATTAGATTCAGGAGACTCTTGGGCAGTTCACAAACTTGAAGCCTTGAAACTGGAATCTGGGTAGCTTGGAAAGTTTGTAGCCACTGGAAAAAACGGTTGCAGAGTGAACCCCGGGAGGGCTCTTTATAAACCAGGGCTCTTAAAGGGGTTTCCGCTTGCCCCCTTCCCCCACCCCCTACCCGGAGAAAGGTGTGTGCCACCCTGGGGATATAAACTAGGTGTGCAAATCCAGCATTGAGAATAAAGCGTACCTTTGTTTTTAGGGACCCCCCATGTTTAGAAGCCAGGGTATAGAGACCTTTGGTGAGGAGAAATGCCCACGATGAGTCCTTACTATGCCCCCAGGCACTTTTCTCAATTCTCTCTTGGTCCCATTCTATTTCATTGTGGTAAATACCCAGGACAGAAAAAAAATGTCCCAATGCAGCTACTTTGCAGGCTCCAGTTCGGGCGGTGTCCGGTTCACGCATGCTCGTGACTCGCTTCCCGCCGTGGGGAATAGGTCTCATGGCAGAGCAGAGACTGCCCCATTCTGCACGGGCTCCCTGGTTTCCTTGCTGTATCTCCACTTCTCTTTTGTTTTGCGCTGTTTTTATCTTTCAGGCCAGACTCAGCCGGGCTCAGGGGCTGTTCCCAGTTCATTGCTCAGGTGTCCATCCTGGCTGCGAAGGAACCCAGGTGTCCTCGCGTGGCAAAGCATGTGTTTCAGCCCTTGAGCTATCTGCCTGGCCCCCTAGCTCTACTATTTTGAGCAAGTACACCCTACATGTGAGATCGCGTAGGATCTGTCCTTTTTACCCCTTCCCGTTGTTCCTTTTTTTTTAATTTTTATATCCACAGTGAAACATACAATCAAGTGATATAATTTCTTGGTAATACAGTAACCAGCACCCCCCTCCACCAGGCCCTTTCCCCACCAATACCCCACCCCTCCTTTTTTTTTTTCTTTGGGTCACCTCAGTCCGCCACTCAGATCTCGTGCTCATGGATGTGGGGCCCTGCTCCCCGCCCTGTTCTTTCCTTTTTTATCTGTCTGTATGTCGTCTATTCATTCTATTTATTTATCTATCATTCATTTATTTTTTATCTCATCCTCCATCCTCCACTCTCTATCTCTTCTATCTATCCTTCTATCTCTTCTCATCTCTATCTATCTATCTATCTATCTATCTATCATCTATCTACTCTTCTATCTATACTCCCCCCCCCCCCCACCACCCCATCTCCCTCTTCTCCTAGCCCATTCCTTTCCCTTTTTTTTTTGACTGCCAAATTCGTGGTCGACCCTTCTTCCCTTTGGGGGGTGACGGACTTTTTTCATGTGACCGGGAACCTTGTTCGGATCTCTCTTTAGAATATGCTTTTGGTTCTCGACTTCCCAAGTTGATTATTAGCTCTTGTATAATTCCATTTTCAAAGTTTTTTGATGTGAATAGCTCTTCCGTGGTTGGTCATCCTCCACCCCACTCTATATGGGTCCAAATCACCAGAGCCTTTAGCTCTGGTGATTTTCCTAGTAAAAATTTTTTGGCCACACCAGTGTGCTCAGGGTATTTCGGAATGACCTGGCGCTCAGAACCTGGGTCAACCATGCAACTCTATTGCTCCAGTTCCTTAAAAACCTTGTTTTTAATAGCTATTCACTGTGGGAGGTGGTATTCCAGTGGTTATGATTTACCTTTTTGTGTTCGGTCCCTTGGTAGGTTGGTTTTTTTTTTTTTTTTTTGGGGGTCACACCCGGCAATGCTCAGGGGGTTTCTCCCTGGCTCTGCACTCAGGAATTACTCCTGGCAGTGCTCGGAGGACCATATGGGATGCCGGGGATTGAACCCGGGCCGACACAGGCTGGCAGCGTGCAAGGCAAACGCCCTACCCGCTGGGCTATCACTCTGGCCCAAGAAATGTCTTTTAATGGACTGGAGAAACAGTACAGGAGGTTAGGTGCTTGACTTGCCTTGAACATGGCCGATCTGGGTTTGATTCCCCGCGCCCATATGGTCCATAGTCCCCTCCAGGAGTGATCCCTGAGTGCAGAGTCAGGAGTAAGCCCAGAGCATAGCTGGGTGTGGCCCCCCAAGCAAACCAACAAACACACAATAGAAATGTCTCTTCTATCCCTTGGCCCAAGTTTTATCAGACCTTTGGTTTTTGTGGCCGCTGTTTAAGGGGTTCTGTTTTATTCTGGCAGTGTTCTGGACTTGCCAGTATTTTCTCCCAAGCCCCGTGAATTCCCTTTTAATCTCACAACTCCGTGAATTCAGTGCCTTTCTTGTCAGTGAAAATGAAAGTCGGTGAAGTGACTGCTTTTCCCCACGTCCTCACTGGATGAGGGGTGTTGTCGCATTTGAACCCCGTTCCTAGGCGCAAAGTGAGGTTTAAGATGTCATCAGGACTTGGGGCCGGAGTGATAGCCCAGTGGGTAGGGCGTTTGCCTTGCACACAGCTGGCCTGTGTCGGCCCGGGTTCGATCCCCAGCATCCCATATGGTCCCCCGAGCACAGCCAGGAGTGGTTCCTGAGTGCAGAGCCAGGGGAGAAACCCCTGATCGTAGCCGGGTGTGACCCAAAAAGCAAAAAAAAAAAAAAAAAAAAAAAGATGTCATCAGGACCGTTCCTGCTGGAAGCCTGTTCTCAGGCCTGGGGGGCTCTCTCAGGAAGTCCTTTTCCCTCCTGACTCATGCTCCTTCCCCTCCAACAGACGGTGGTGGCGTGGCTCATGGATCTGGTCCTGGGAGCTATTTACTTCTCTGCCGGGCTTTCAGGAAAGGCGTATGGAAAGGAAAGTTCTCTGGGGTGCTCTGGGCTGGGTGGGCCAGTGGGGACACAGCCAGGTGCCCAGCAGCCAGGGGCCTGGCACAGACCCCCTGTGCCACATCACCCCTCGGTCCCCCACACCTTGGTCTGATAGGACCAGTGGGTTGGCAGGGAGGATTTGGCTGCTGGGGGGTTTTTTTTTTTTTTTTTGATTTTTGTGTCACACCTGGTGACGCTCAGGGGTTACTCCTGGCTCTTCCTTCAGGAATTACTCTTGGCGGAGATCAGAGGACCATATGGAATGCCGGGATCGAACCCCGGTTGGCTGCATGCAAGGCAGACGCCCTACCTGCTGTGCTATCGCTCCGGCCCCCTGCTGGGGTTTCTTGTAGCTGTATCATTCATTCACTCGGTCAGTCATTCAGAGCCAGCAGAGATTTCTCCAGCACTTGGATTCCCTGGGTCTCAAGTTTCTGGAGGCACCCGGTACAGTCTAGATTCCAATTAGCTTAATTGCTTCATATTAGACTTATTAGAAAAGATTTTTTTTCCTGGCCAATGGCTTTGGCTCTAGGAATGTGTCCCCTCTGCCTCCGTCTCAGCTTGTTGCTTTCAGCTCTGCCTCCTGGGCTCTGGTCTCCCCTTGCGTTCAGTTTGTCCTGTGCCCTCAGCCCAGGTGGTCAGAGCCGGGTGAAGGAAGCCCGGAGAGAAACGTCTGCATACATTTCCTATATCAAACCTTTACTCTAAGTGACAACCGTGTGTTAGGTCTTTGTAAGTAGAAAATCCCTCTGTTGGCTCCGTATGTGGGTTTCGGCATTAGAAAAGGGACACAGAATCTATCCCGACTCTGACCCTGTCCCTCTTCCTCTCACCATCAACACTCAATCTTTAAAAAAGGACTTTTCAACATCCAGAGGAAACAGTTACATCCTGATTGACACAGGATGTCAGAGCAGCGTTCTTGCCGTTAAGTGATCAGGATTTCAGCCAAGGGAATATAATGAAATCCACATAAAAAATTTATTTACCTAATGAAAATCCTGGAGTAATGCATAAGTGGTTCTCTGATAATAAAATGCAAATCTCAAACTGTAACCAGGAGGACAATAATCTTCATTAAACGTATTGTCTAGAGAAAGCCCATGACATCCACTTAACAATGATTTGATTTGTTTAGTAATTTCCACGTAATATTTAAACTTTTATTTCAGTCTTAAAAACCACTCCCGACTTTCGTTCCCACCCAGAGGAAGGCAGCCGCCCTGAGTGAGGGTGCTTGCCTGTAGCTTTCTGAGCGGCCGTGCTGTTGGGGTGTGGGGGTGCCTGGAAAGAGCTCCAGGACTCTGTTTTTTTTTCTTCTAGGAGGGACAAGAATTTCTCTGTAGAAGGGTCGCTGATTGGGTGGAGTTCGGGCTTCAGGCCAGACCCTTCCTCCCTGCTTCCCAGGGTTGAAACCCTGTGGGCCGCCCTTTGGAGCTCTCTAGCCCAGGGCCCTAGCGCTGGTCCCCCTTCGACGGGAGCGTGGGTTTAGGAGGCAGATTGGCAGGCCCACGTGGGCTGGGTCGCATGCCCTGCTGAGGAATGGGGGGTGAAGTCTTCACTGTCTGAGACTCTGTGTGACACCCGGAAAGGAAAGCTGGAATCTCTGCCATACAGTGAAGGTGCCTGCCTGGGTGGTGGCAGGTCAGATTCTCCCAGTGCCTTGTAGGGGTGGGGGGGATGAGGGGACTCTCAGACCTCTTGGGGAACTGGAAGCATGATGGGGAAGCGTTTCTGTTGGGGGATTTTACCTGGGCTGAACCGATGAGAACTAGTCCTTCTGTCCTCCCCTCCCTCCCTTTCCTCTCTCCTCCCACTCTACCCCTCTGGCCCCCTACCCCCCATTTGGGTGCAGGGACTTCCGGCTTGGAAGCTCCGATGTGCATTCTAGCTCTTAGAACTATCTCTCCTACTAGTGGATTTAAAATTTTTGTTAGTCAAAAATTCAAAGACAATAGCAGATTAAGACTTTTCTGTGCGTATACAAATGTGTGTATTGTGCTTTTCCATAAATATGTTGGCACCCTCCCTTTGGCACCCTCCCTCTGTCCCTCCCTCCCATCCTGCCTCTCTCCCTTCCTCCATCCTTCCCTCTCTTCCTTCTTTTCCCTCCTTGTGCTCAGGGCTTACTACTGCCTCTGCTCTCAGGGACCATACGGGATGCTGGGGTCAAGCCTAGGTCGGCTGTACACAGGGCACAAACCCAGCTGCCCTGTCTCTGCATTCTCTGTGTTCTTTCCCCTTCCTCAGCTTCCAGCTCTCTGCCCCTGCCTTTGCAATGCTGCAGAAGTTTCTAAGAATCCATTAAAATGAAAAGAGGAGGGGTTGGACTGGCCGTGTGGGTGAAGGCACTTCCTCACCTACGGCTGAGCCCTGCTCTGTGACTGGCACTGCATGTGCCCGGGGCACCGCCAGGTGTAGCCCGCCCCCTCCTCCTTCCCACCCTCGGCCAAAAAATCTCCAAACACCAGAGGAGAGCAAATCACCATAAACTCAACCGGGGTGTCCTTCCAAAGGCGGCAGCGTACAACTGGGGTTAGGAACAGAAGCGGCTCAAAAGCCAGTGGCGGGCAGTGCACGCTGGCCAGGGAAGAGGGTGTGGACATTGTATGACTGAAAAGCAGTCGTCAACAACTATGAAACTGCATCTCATGGTGATTCAGTAAAGAAAAAAATATTAAAAATTAAAACCAGTTTCCCCGATAACCAGCTCACTAGCCCTGTGCCATCGAGGCACGCCCCTGGGGACCCAGCATTGACGGCCTTTCCTGCGTGCTGGGGAAGATTAGACGCGATAACACGGGCGAGTGCTGAGCACGGTGCTGGCACTTAGTCAGCACTTGATAAGCGGGAGCTGCTTTGTAGTCGGAGAAAAGGTTGTTCTGGACAGAGGCCCCGTGAAATGGAGCCGAGAGACTGCAGGTGGGGATGCCGGCGGCCTTATGGCCCTGTGGTTCCATCCAGGGCGGCTCAGGTTACTCCTGCCCCATTAGTGACTCTGCTTGGTCGGGGCTTGGAGCCTCTGAAGTTCAAGGTCGATCACAGGCTTGTCCCTGTGCACAGGGCTCCCTGCTTCTCACAGAGGTGCCAGTCACCAGGGTGCTCTTTGGAGAGGCACGTGACTCCTGTGGGCGCCTCTCCCTGGCTTTGGGCCCCGCCCCAGGCTCAGGTAGAGCCTTGCAGGCTGGCTCTGGTGATCACGGGACTGAATCCATGCAGCTGGAAGGGCATTTCAGTTCCATCTGCAGTTCCTCTTCTGAGCCTCGGTTTCCCCATCTGTTAAATGAGGCAGCAGGGGTGTCTCATCTTGGAAGGTTGTCGAGCTCGGACATGCTTTACTAGCCTGCTGGAAGTGGTTCTGTTTTTTCCCCTCTCTTTAATATCATAATCATCATCATCATTATTTTTATGCTTTTTCCTTTGCTTTTTTGGCAGTGCACCCTGTAGTGCTTAGAGTCAGGGGTTATTCCTGGCTCTGCACTCAGGAATTGCTCCTGGCAGTGTTCAGGAGATCAGTGTTCAGGATGCTGGGGATTGAACCCGGGTCGGTAACATGCAAGGCAAGCACTCTCTTGCTGTGCTGTCGCTCCAGCCCCCTCCCCTTCTCCTTAAGAACATGGATTTGTTCCCCTTTCCTTCCCTCTGTGTTGTTTGTCGTGATGGCCTGAATAGTATTTAGTTGGTGGTGGTGCTTGCCGGGGTTGTACAGTTGGGCGTGGCACTCAAAATCTCAGGAGCAGGGCGCTGGGGGCCCATTCAGCTCTGTGGAGGCTGTGCTGGAGATGGAGCTCGCACCCTCGATCTCGAAAGTAAAGCTCTGTACCGTGGGGCCCGGGGGCCTGGCAGTCCTATCACCCTCATCATCCCTGCAGACCCCCGCAGGGAGGGACCTGCCCTGTAGAACTGTAGTGGGGAACCGGTTTTGCTGCTAGGGCCACGTGGATGTTTATAACACCCGATCCCAGCAGACAGGCCGAGGCACACTTGTCTGTCCCGGGTGTCCGAGCCAGATCCCATGATTTCCACGGGCCGCCCGTGCTGGGTGTTCTCTGCCCTTGCTGTGGGGAAAAGAGACTCCGATGGAGGGGCAGGGGGCTCAGAACTGGGCCGCAGCGAGGACCGGGACGTGAAGGTGCTTTTCAAATTTATTTTTTTCTGTTTATTTTATTGACTCCCATGAGATGCACAGTTGTAAAGTTGCCCATAACTAGGTTTCAGTCAGAGAATGTTCCAACGCCTTTCCCTTCACGGGTGCACATTTCCCGCCACCCATGTTCCCAGTCCCCTCTCCTCCCCACCTCTGTGCAGACACTTTTCTTCTTTCTTTTCTTCCTTTTTAGGCACGGTGGTTTTGCAATACTGTTATTGAAACCTTCAGCCCTCCCTTTCTTGGGTTTGCTTTCTTGTTTTTGTCTTTTGGCCTCACCCCCTGGTGCTCAGGGGCTGACTCCTGGCCCTGTGCTCGGGGAATCGCTCCTGGTGGGCTCTAAGGCTTGATCCCAGGTCTGCTGCATGTGAGGCAAGCGCTCTGCCTGCTTTGCTCTCTCCGGCCCTGTGTGTGTCTCATCCCTTCTCAGCCAGCTGGAACCTGGCTGCGGCATGATTGTGTGCAGGAGGGCGGAGGTGAGAGCAGTGCCCTCTCGCCTGAGCCAGCTCATCTTCGGGAATCCCTGCTCTGTGACATGCGCCAATGAGGGACTTTTTAGCCACTTGGGCTTGTGGTTTCTTTCTTATATCTGGTGCTGTCTTTCTCCCCTTTCACTCCAGTTCTTCCTCTTTTATTCTGGGAAGTGATTTATCAGCCAGCCGGGGGACAGTTGGGGGCACTTGGTCTTAATAGTCTTTTCTCTTCTCTTCTTCTTCTTCTTTTTTTTTTTTTTTTTTTTTGCTTTTTTGGGTCACACCCGGCAATGCTCAGGCGTTTCTCCTGGCTCTGCATTCAGGGAATTACTCCTGGAGGTGCTGGGGGACCATATGGGATGCCGGGAATCGAACCCAGGCCGGCACAGGCAGTGTGCAAGGCAAATGCCCTACCCGCTGGGCTATTGTTCCGGCCCTCTTTTTTTCTTTTCTTTTCTTTTCTTTTCTTTTTCTTTTCTTTTTCTTTTCTTTTCTTTTCTTTTCTTTTCTTTTCTTTTTCTTTTCTTTTCTTTTCTTTTCTTTTTTTTTCTTTTCTCTTCTCTTCTCTTCTCTTCTCTTCTTTTCATTTCTTTTCTTTCCTTTTCTCTTTTCTTTCTTCCATCCTTTTTTTTTTCCTTTTTGGTTTTGAGGCCACACTTAGCTACGCTTAAGGCCTACTCCAGGTTCTCCACTCAGGAATCATTCCTGGCAGTGCTCAGGGTTGCCAGGGATTGAACCTGGGTCAGTGGCGTGCAAAAGCCTGACCCCTCCCGTTGTGCTACCCCTCTGGCCCTTAGCTGTTTGTTCTGATTTCTCAGCTCTCCCCAACCAGGTCAGAAGAGGGGTGCTGATGGGCTTTCTCTGTAGACCCTCCAGATGCCCTGTAGAGGGTGTCAAAGCTGACCTCACAGTGGCCTTTCAGTGCAGACTTGTGGGCTGCAGCGGCCTGCCCGTAGGGGTTGGGCCAGCCCAGAGCCTGACCGCCTGTCTCCTTCCCTGGGCCACAAAGGGGGCTGGCACTTGAAGCCTTCACACTTCGGCTCCTGGGGAGGGAATGAGCCCGGGAAAGAACTGAGGCCAACAGGGGCCAGGGGCTGCCAACCAGGGACAAAAAGCAGAGAGAGAAACAAAGACAGAGAGAAAATCCCCTCTTGTCACAACCTGTGGTTTAAAGGAAAATGTGGCTTGGTCTCTGACAGTGCTGTAGGGTAGAACTCTTGGTTATCCCCATGAAAGAAACCCCCGACCTTTCAACTTGCATATTGCCCGCACCCCAGGGCCTGGTGCGATACCCCTGTCCCTGTGCTCTTCTGGAAGCTTCTGCCATTCATACATGGAGCCAGCTTGAAATACGGATTGGAGGCAGTTGTTGCTGCCAGCTTTCAGAGCAAACATTTTTCTTTCTGGATTTAAATAATTGCATTTTATGCCCGGCTCTGGTTCTTCTCTAGAACCAGTCCCAAATGACGTCTGGCAGGCGGCAGTGGACGACTTCCTCCCCGGCCCTGTGGGTTTTCCGAGAAGATTTTCCTCCATGTCTGGTTTGCTGGCTTATAAACCAGTTGATTTTTTTTGGGGGTTCAGGTCTCAAATTTTATTAAATTTAAATTTTATTCCATTTCAGGCTATAAAATATCCAAAAGTGGCTTTGAAAGTGAACAGGTTTTGGCATGCTGGAAATAGGTTACCTCCAATGCAAATAAAAGGGTCTGCTTCCGAGGAGAACAAGGCTCCGAGGGGTGGGAAAATGCAGAGCAGCTCAAGACTATGGCAGAGAAATGGTCAGAGACCAATTTAAAAGCACACAGATTTTAAATGAAACATTGTGTGGACATATGGAACCAATAGCTTTGCCAAAAGCTCAATTGTGGGGATCAAATCTTAACAGCTAAGCCTCAGTCCTTCCATCCAAGGTGATTCTTAACAGACAGATGAATGCTCCTTTTTGCTTTCTAGTCTAAGGGGAATCTTAATACATTTTTAAATTATTTGCCATTTTGAATTAATTTTCTTAGAATGAAACGAGATTCTTAAATTGGGATCTTGTAGGGAAAAGACAGCCAGGTAATTAGTGAGCTGGTCCCTTTTCCTGACACCGGATGGGCGGGAGTGGGGGGGGGTTGAACTCCAACCAAGGTGCACACAAAATCTATTTTAGAGCAGAAATTTCAAAGTAAGCAACACCATCTGTTCTTTAATTATTTCTCCTTATTAAAAAAAAGTTGCTAAATTTATTTGGGTTACTAACTTGGAAAAGAAATGTCTTTAAGACGCTCCAAAACTAGAGCTATTAACAGCAGATTGTCAGCTCTTGTTCGCTAGGTATCCAAGAACTCAAAATAGTAAAGGCATCTGAGACGCGACCCTTTCCAATGCAGCTTGCTCTCAGTTAGGTGGGGCACCTTATTTGGGGGCAGGAGCTGTGGGATTGAGCTGAGGATTTATGCTCTCACAGGATAATTAGGCGATGTGAAAAGTGAAGCCTTACCTTTCATCTGCTGAATGGCTGTCGGCTCCCTAAGTGGGATCAGGCCACTGGGAGTTCCTGCCCCTTTGAGTCACCTTCTATTCATCTGTCCATCTGTCTGCCCCTTCTGTCTGTCTGCATGTTATCCACCCTTTTATCTGTGCATTTATATATTCGATACTCAGCCATTTTCCCTCCCACCCACCCATCCATCCATTTTCCATCCATCGTCCATCCATCCATCCATCCATCCATCCATCCATCCATCCATCCATCCATCCATCCATCCATCCATCACCATCCATCCATCCATCCATCCATTTTTTTTATTTTTTGTCTGGCAGTACCTGGATGATAGTCTGGGGTTACTCCTGGCTCTGCACACATGAATAACTCCTGGAGGTTCTTGGGGACTCATATGGGATGGTGGGATCTAATCTTGGTTGACCTCCTGCAAGGCAGACTCCATACCGCCTTGTACCACATCACGCCCCTCCATCCATTTGTTATTCACTTTCCTTCTGTACCCCCTTCCATCTGCCCAACATGTTGTGTAGGCTTACTATGAGCTGGGCACAGTATTAGGGCCTGTTCTCATTTTGTTTGGGATTATACCTGGTGATTTTCAGGGCTTATTCTTGGCTCTGATGGTCATATGGGTTCGAAAACCGGGTGAAAACAAGTGCCCTACCTGCTGCGTTATCACTCTGGCTCCAAGTCTTAAAGGAAATATGACAGTAACCAAATGCTCACATGATTCCCGTCCATGATAAATGCGCTCTGGAATCAAGGACAATGTCCTCCAGTGAAGGAACTATCCAGTACCCGAGTTCTCCAAGTAAGGTTGTACATTTTGTTGTTGAGCTCTTGAGGTGTGGCTAGGAAGGCTTATTTAAATTTTTGTTTAGTTTTAATTAAAGCAGATTCATTGAAAGATAGTAAAGGGGCTAAGGCTACCTTGCATGAAACTCTGGTTCCATCCCTGGCACTTCCTGGTTCCATGAGTTCTACTGGGGGTAACCTCCAGGACTGGGCGAATCACGGGCACAGGACTGGGAGAATCAGGGCTGGAGCAATGTAGGGTGTTTGCCTTGCGTGCAGCTGACCCAAGTTCGATCCCTTGCATCCCATATGGTCCCTGAATCAGGGATAATTCCTGAGTGCAGAGCCAAGAGTGAACCTGGGCATGGCTGAATATGACCCCAAAAGCCTAAATAAATAAATAATAGTAATGAATCATGTGGCCACCTACCTACAAGATGGTCAGACTTCTTTGTCAAGACCCTGAAGGAGCGGTTTGAGGCTCTTCATATTCCTGAAGCAACCAGATGCCATTGGGCTACATTGGCGCGTGATAGGGTCCAATGGAAATGTTACTGGCGCCTGCTCAAGCAAATCTATGAATAACGGGATCACTTGATCACTTGAATCCCGTTATTCATCGATATGCCTTCGAGTGGGCACCAGTAACATTTCCATTGGACCCCTATCACGCGCCAGTGGCAGCTCAACGGCATCTGTTTGTTCAGGAATATGAAGAGCCTCAAACCGTCCTTCAGGGTCTTATTATATTTATTTATTTATTTTTTGCTTTTTTGGGTCACACCCGGCAATGCTCAGGGGTTATTCCTGGCTCTGCACTCAGGAATTACTCCTGGCTGTGCTCGGGGACCATATGGGATGCCAGGGATCGAACCCGGGCGGCATGGGCCGGCCGCGAGCAAGGCAAACGCCCTACCCACTGGGCTATCGCCCCGCGCCCCTCCTTCAGGGTCTTGACAAGGAAGTCTGACCATCTTGTAGGTGGGCGGCCATGTGATCTTTTGACATCCCATGGGATCCAGTCGGTAATGGCTCTAGTCCAGCGGTTGTCTCCAAATCGCATTACATGTCCAGCCCATCTGATTTTCGATGCCTTGGCAAGCGAGACAGCGTCCCCTGATTCTGGAATAGCGACGGAGGTCAGAACTCCGGATTCCTTCTCTCACTTGAGTGAGGCGTGATATTCCAAGCATAGCTCTTTTCGATTCCTCTCTGGGAGACCCAAATAGCATTCTCATCCTGCTTTCGTAGGGCCCAGGTCTCTGAGGCGTATGTTAATGCAGGGAGAACGGTGGAGTCAAAGAGATGTGCCCGGAGCCAGAGGTTCTTTGTCCTTTTAGTTATTTCTTCGATGCCTTTGAAGGCATTCCATGCCGCTCTCTTCCTCCTGCGCAGCTCAGGTTTTAGGTCGTTCATCATGTTGACTTCTCGACCTAGGTACACATAACTGCTGCATTCAGAGATGTTTCTTCCATTGAGAGTGAATGGGGCCTCTGGACCTAGTTCATTCTTCATAAACATTATGAAGATTCAGCTGTAGACCTATCTTTCCACATTCTCGGTCGAATTCAGCCAGCATTTGTGCCGCTTGGCTAATGTTTGGTGTTATTAGAAGGATGTCATCAGCGAAGCCGGAGGTGGTGTAGTTGCTGACCATCTATCTTCACTCCCATTCCTTTCCATTCTAATTGTTGCATGATGTTCTCGAGGGTGGCGCTGAAGAGTTTTGGTGAAATGGTATCACCCTGTCGAACCCCTCTTTTCACATTAATGATCACTTCTTTGTAGAATGGTGAGATCCTGGTGGTGAATCTGTAATACAGCTCACGAAGGATCTTGATGTATTGGGTTTGTACACCCTGTTTGGCTAGGGCTTCGATGACCGCTTCAGTCTCCACATAATCAAAGAATAATAACGGGATTCAAGTGATTAAGTGATCAAGTAATAACAAATAAAATAAAAAGGAAAGGAATCAATTCAGGGACCCATGACAGCCTGGACGAAAGTATTATGCTACGTGAATGAGTGAATTATGAAATGACAAATCCCACGTAATTTCAGTCTGTCTGCCTGATTTGGTGATGTCATGTTTGTTTTGAGATGAGTTGTGGTGCTGGCAAGATGGCAGGTGTACATGTGTGTGTATGTGTGTGTGTATGTGTGTGTGTGTGAGTGTCTGTAAGGTGTGTGTGTGAGAGACAGAGACAGAGACAGAGAGCTTCCCATTTCCTCGGGAAAGATGTCCCACGGGGCCCCGGGTCCGTTCCTGCTGGTACTTGGACCAACAGTTTGATGCTCAGAACCAGTGGGTCAGGGCCACACCTGGCAGTATTTGGGGGCCACCAGGGTTATACCCTGCATTGCTGGGGCCAACAGGCCTATACTTGGTGACATTGCAGGGCCGTGCGGTACCAGGTTTGAACTCAGGGCCTCACCTGCTTCACTCTTCCCCGCCACTGGGTCTTGACGGGGTGGAGATCACTGTGCTTTGCTTCTTCCATCTCTGTCAGGGTCAGGACCGAGGGCCGCATACTGGTACCCAGAGCTGGAGTGGAGAGCAGAACATGCAGGGGAGCGGCTGGCCTGGTGCTCTTGCTGCGTTGTTTCCTGCTCCCCGACTGGCCTTTCCCAGGTCTCCTCCCGCTCTCCCCAGACGTTAGTTTCCCAACTCAGGCCTGAGGCTGCTCTGTGTGTGTGTGTGTGTGTGTGTGTGTGTGTGTGTGTGTGTGTGTGTGTGTGTGTGTGTGTGTGTGTGACCCTGGGGCCCTGAAATCCTCTCCAATCTGCTCCTCATGACTGAGTTTATTTATTTCATTTAATTTAATGTATTTTTTGTTTGTTTTGGGGCCACACCTGGTGGTGCTCAGGGCTTACTTCTGGCTCTGCACTCAGGAATTACTCCTGGTGGATTCAGGTGGATTCAGTTGATCGTATGGGGTGCCAGGGACCAAGCCCAGGTCGGCTGAGTGCAAGGCAAGTGCCCTCTCATTGTAATGTCACTCTGGCTCCTTATGATTAAGTTTCCTCCAAACTCTGGGCCCCTTTGAGAGCTGGGCTGGCAGCCTGGGCTGGGCCAGGAGAGGCGACTTCTGCAGCCTGTTAGAAATCAGAAGTAACCGAGCCTTTGGGGAAAGACTTCATAGTAATTTTAGCAGTGTCTTTTCTGTAGTCTAGACCTAAGGTCAGCATTTTTAGGGAAGAGCGTCGAGATGCTCTCTCCCTGCCCAGGGCTCTGTCCCCGCCTCCCACTGTCAGGTGGCAAAGCTGCCATGGAGCTGCACCCTGGAGTGTGCCCGACCTGCTCGGAGGTGGCAGAAGTGGTGGGATCATCCGTGCTGGGAAGACACGGGGTCAGGCTGTAGTTGGGGAAGGGGGGAGAGATATTAGAGCTTAGCTAAAACAGGCATCTGCTGGGGCCTCGAGATAGTACAGCAGGTAGGGCACCTGACTCGCACGCTGCCAACCCCGGTTCCACCGCCGGCAGCACCTTATCGGGTCTCCCGAGCACTGCCAAGAGTGATCCCTGAGCGGTCAGGAGGAAAGCCAACCAGCCACACGAACAAACAGTGTAGGCATGCGCGTCTCCCCCACAGATCTCCCTGTATGGGGAGAGTGCGCCTAGCCGTAGCCGAGGTCCTTCATGGTGTGTGTCGCCACCATCCTTGTCCTCATCAGTATTTATTTCTGCTTTTCCTGATGGGTTGCTCGGGTCTCCCTAGACGAAAAGCAATCAGAAGCTCTTTGGCAATTTTTTTTTCTTTGGAGGGTGGGTGGGGCTGGGTTTTGGGACCTCACCTGGTGGTGTCAGGGGTCACTCTTGGTGGTTCTTGGGGACTCAAACCTGGAGCTCCTGCTCAGGGCTGTCCCCGGAATCTTGTCTCTGGCTCCAGCACCCTTTGAGCAGAGGGGTGACGAGTGGTGGGGTCTTGCCACCGGGAAGACTGATGCATGGGGCAAAAGACACTTCCTGAGCGCCTCGGGGAAGTTGGACCCCACGTAGTGTCTCTGCTGAGGGGGCCCCCAGCACCGCCCGCTGGGAGCCGCTTCTGCCTAGCACCGGAATCCACTGGTTTCGCTGACTGCTCGGGATTAATGTGTTTGGAGCGAACACATCAGGAAGGTGTGTGCACCCACCCTGCTATCTCAAGTTTCTTTCAAGGAGCAGCCGCTCTGGCTCAACTCGGGCGGCAGCTGTGGGGGTGCCTGTCGCTGTCCCTGTTGTCTAACCCGCCTCGCTCTAGGTTAGGGGTGCCCTGAGCCCGGGTTCCCATACACGCTGTCCTCTCAGGTCGCTGTGACGTGAGGGTGCCAGGATCAGCCTGTGCCCCTGTTTGCTGTGCGCTCTCGCCTCCCCCTTTGCTGCTCTCCTCTGGACCAACCAATGAACAAACAAGCTTTGTGTACGGTCCCCCAGGCCCTGCCAGGAGTGATCCCTAAACACAGCGGGGTGCAGCCCAATACACGTTCCCCAACAAAAATCTTTGGAGTCTGGAGAGTTAATACAGTGGATAAGACATTGCCTTTGCATGCGGCTGACCTGGGTTCTATCCCTGGCACCACGTAGGGTCCCTCAGCAATTCCAGGTGTGATGTCTGAGTAAAGAAACAGGAGTAAGCCCTGAGTACTGGCAAATTTTACCTCCCCACCAAAAATTCGAAAACCCCCAAACAGACCAATATTGTGGGAGGGGTGGGTTAGTGGGTCCTGAGGTCACAGATGAGACCTAAATTGCTGAGGTGGCGGCTGGGCCTGGCTGTCCCTCACTGTGATCATTTGTGCCTGGCTGTGCCCGGCTCTGATAGGGAAGGATGTGACCATCTGCAACCATCTGTGCCCACCTGTGACCAGCTGTGCCTGACTGTGGCCGGCTGTGACTGGCTGTGACTGACTGTGCCCAGAAGTGACTGATTCTGCCTGGCTGTGGCCGGCTGTGACTGGCTGTGTCTGGAAGTGACTGGCTGTGACTACCTGTGACCAGAAGTGACTGACTGCCCGGCTGTGGCTGGCTGTGCTTAGCTGTGCTTGACTACAGTCATTTGTGCCTGGCTGTGCCTGGCTATGATAGAATGTCACCATCTATGACTGGTTGTGCCTGTCTGTGTCCGGCTGTGACTGGCTGTGTCCGGCTCTGCCTGTCTTCATGCCCTGTGCACGTGGTCTAACTGCACGGTGTGGGGCTACAGCGTTCTGACCTCCCTGGGTCATGCTGTGTGAGGGACTCAGTATTGCGTGCTTGTTTCCCAGGCTCTGCAGCCTTTAATAAAGACTCATCAGGAGATGATATTGTGGGGTGAGCCTGGGGTGTCCACAGGTGGGGCTTCTGGCCGCTGCTGCTGCCCACTACTGTTCTAGGACCTTTAATGTCCCACAAAGCATGGCTAATGTGGACTGGACACTCCTCATTCCCGTGCAGCAGGCAGCGGGACCAGAACCATCTTGATGCCGTGAGTGCGCTGTGGTCTGGGCTGGCCCTTGGTAAAGGCACTGTTGCCTTTTCCTCGAAGAGCCCCTGGGGCTCACAGAATGGGGGTGGCTGGCGGGGCCTCAAGGGCTGTGTGTTGTCCTGCAACTGCATAGTTCTGTCCGAGCTCGGCTGCTTGCTGGCTCTGTCATTGTGGGTGAGTGTGTTAGCTCTCTGAGCACAAGTTACCACACTTAGGCAGTGGGGCTGGCTCAGGGCCTCCCGAGGGTTGAGTGGCGACTCGGACGCTTGCTGTGTATTCAGCACCCAGCCACGTCACCAGTGCCCACGCCCAGTGGATTGCCACGTCTGTCTTTGCTGTGAATGCCGTGCAGCGGCAGAGGGCAGGCACTTTTTCTTTCTGTTTTGGTTTTTGGGTCACACCCCAAGATGCTCAGGGGTTTCTCCTGGCTCTGTGCTCAGGAATTACTCCCTGGTGAGGCTTCGGGGATCCTAAGGGATCCTTGTTGGCTGTGTGAAGGCCAATGCCCCCATTCTCCCCCAACTCCCTGCTGTCCAATCGCTTCTGCCCAGTGACGTCCGTCCTAGGTGAGCACCGGCTCTCAGCAGAGAGAGAGAAGGTTCTCTCTCCTGGCCCATAGCTGATGGATTCCTAGATGAGGCATTCCAGGCTGGGTGGCTGAGATGGGCAGGCTGGGTGGGGCAGCTGACAGAGCCTCTGGGGGGACTTGGGAGGCGGCTGCAGCCTCGGGTGAACCAAGAGGCAGCCCCTCCCCCTAATCCGTCCTGTTCCCGGGGATGCCCGCTCTTCCAGCCTCTGCTTTGTGACAACAGGGACCTCCAGCGTTGTCACAGTCATCCACACAAACATTCACGGGTGTGCCTTTCTGCACACACCCGCCCCCCGCCCGGACGCTTGGGGATGGCCGGGCTGGAGGCCAGGGTTACTCAGCTCTGCTGTATTCCTGACTGAGCCCCTGTGATCCAGTGTGCTCCTGGTCTGGAGTGGGCCAGAGGTAGTAGCTGGAACTGGGTGGCTTCCGGGAACCTCTCACAAAACCTCCCTGCTCCTCGGCCTCGCCCCTTCTGAGCAGACCTTCCGCCGCTGCTGCAGATGGAATCTTCTTCTCATGACTCCCCACAGGGTCCTGTGTGACCTCCCCAAGGCTGCCCAGCCGACTCAGCCGCTCCAGCCTTTTAGAGGCTTGAAGACAGCTTGGGGCCAGTGGGGGCTCCAGCCTGATCCTGCGGGCTCAGCGGTCTGGGCTTTACCTTGCCTTCCTAAAGATGCGCCTCCAGAGCGTCCCTCCTCAGCCCTGAACCTGGGCTGCTGGATGTCAGTGGTGGGGCCAGAGTGTGGGGCAGGGGCGTGGGGGGCTCAGCCTGGGTTGTGGAGTGAATGGAGCTCACAAGTGGACCCTGAGTGGGGCCTGGCAGGGCCCCGATTGTGCAGCATCTGCACGAGGCCAAGCCGTGACACAGGGCAGCTGTGAAGGTCCAGCTGGGCCAGGGCCCCTCGCCTGCGTGGCGAGGCACAGTGTGTGGGTCTGTGCTTTTCTACCCCCATTGTGGCCTCTCAGGTGGCTGAGGCTCTACTGGGGCATGCGCGGTACCCTGAGTCCTTTCTAGGGCCCTGGTTTTCCAGAGAACATTTGGGTCCACCCCTGGTGGTGCTCAGGCAGTATTCCCAACTCAGTGCGCAGGAGACTGTGGGTCCCGGGATTGAAGTCGGCACTCTGCACTCAACCGCAGGAGCATCTTTCTGGTTCCTCCGAGAGCACTTTTGCCCTGCAATAAAGGACTGTGTGTGTGTGTGTGTGTGTGTGTGTGTGTGTGTGTGTGTGGCCACACACGCGCACTACTATGCATGTTTGTGTGTCTGTGGGCATGTGGGCCAGTGGGAATGGTCTCCTCCTGCTCAGAGCCCCACTTGGAGCCTGGTGTGGGGGCACAGCCAGCCAGGGGTAGGGCTGATTGCTCATGGCCCACCACTGCTGAGCGTAAGTAGCAACATGAAGTTTCTGGGTGCAGCAATGGCCCCTGGCTCAGCTTCATGCTTTTTGGTGTCCCTTCCGGGCCATCCTCCCTGGAGTGAGAAGCCTCGGAGCTGGGGGCTCCTGCCCAATTCAGGCTCTTTTTCCAGGCCCCGGAAGGTTCCTGCCCCTTCACGCCAGCCAGCCGAGCCCGTGATTCCCCTGCCAGTGCCCCTGGGGTCACCTGGTGGGGCGGAGTGCTTCAGCGCACACCCCGTGTTGGGGGACAGGGAGTGGCGTGACGGCTTGGACATGTGGCTGTCCTTAGGAGGGCAGCAGCTGGGCAGAGCAGGGCAGGCCGAGGTGGCCAGCATGGACCGGCCTGCCAGCTGGTGTGTGTCTGACCGGGTGGCTGAGCCCCGGCTTTGCTATGCCATGGAGGGTTCTTGGGGACTGTGCAGGAGGACGCAGGACCCCAGGGAATCCTCCCGGATGAGGAGGAATGGTTTCTGCAGCCCATCCAGAGGCCACCTCCGTGGCCCCCGAGCCCCACCCCCGGAGGGAGGCAGAGCCCTGGAGGAGCAGGGAAGGGGCCCGTCTGGGTTTGCAGTGTCCGGGGAGCCTGCTGCCCCTCCACCTTCTCCGACTGGACCGGGATGTGGGGAGTGAGCGGAAGTTCCACTTGCCTCCATCTGTACTCTGGGGCCTGGGTCCGGAAAGACCTGCTGAAGCGGGTGGGCTGGCCTGGTGGGCACCACGGCCGGGCCCCTTTCCGCCCCTCTCGGCACCTCTTGGGTGTGTTTCTTTGGGGAGCTGCTGCCAGGGTGGGTGTCCTTGCGTGATGTGTGGGCTGCTGTGTTTTGACCGGAGGAAGCCAGACTGATTTTCCTGGCCCATCGCTCCACCCTCCGAAGCAGAGTTAAATAAACGCAGCCAAATATTATCACAGGACGCTCAGAGAGTGCACTCGGCTCCCAGAGGTGGCCCACATCTGGCGAGTGCTGAGCTCGCAGGGCCGTGGGACGAGGCAGGTGTGGCTGGCGGTGGGCGAGCTCAGCAGAGCCCCTGCCCAGGGACCTGCGTCTTTCCAGGGCTCCGTGCCAGCCTCGGGCCGGGGGCTGCAGGCAGCTGCCGTCCCCGCTGTCTGCCGGCCCTTTCTGGGGCCTCTCTGTGTCGCACCCTCCTTCCCACCCCCTCCCAGCCTCCCTGGAGCTGGTTCGTGTTGGCTTTGTGCTGCTGGAGATGCAGCGAGTGACAGGCTGGTAACTGGGGAGAGGCTGGTGCTGCGGCTCTGTTGTGGGGACGGAATGGGAGGCACAGCCTGCCCTGTCGGGGTCCATCCCTCTCTGCTCCAGGTGGGCTGTGACCTGTAGGCGGGGCCGTTCCCCTTTGTCCCCTGATCGTCTCAGCTGGAGTGGGCCATGGGGGCTGTGCCCACAGTGAGGTGGGGGGCACCTGCCCTTCTTCATAAGAGTCTACCCACGCCCACGCCTGCTTCCTAGTGCAGTTTCCACGCCCAGGCCCCGTGGTTTAAGGTGGTGGAGATGCCCACGCGCCCTCTCCTCGCTCCCCTGTGCGCTGTGGCAGGCACACGGTGCTCTGTGTGTGCGGCTCTCCGTGCTCCCCTCTGGGATGTGACAGGGACACGGTGCTCTGTGTATGCAGCTCTCCGTGCTCCCCTCTGGGATGGCAGGGACACGGTGCTCTGTGTGTGTGTGTGGCTCTCCATGCGCCCCCTATTGGATGTGGCAGGGATGTGGTGCTCCGTGTACACAGCTCTCCGTGCTCCCCTTTGGGATGTGGCAGGGATGCGGTGTGCCATGTGTGCAGCTCTCCATGATCCTCTATGACCTGTGGCAGGGCGTGGTGCTCCATATGTGCAGCTCTCCGTGCTCCCCTATGGGGTATGGCAGGGATGTGGTGCTCCATGTATGCGTTTCTCCATGCTCCCCTATGGGATTTGGCAGGGATGCGGTGCTCCTTCTGCAGCTCTCCGTGCTCCCTAGTTCCTGAAGTTTCCGAGCATGCTCTCAGGCAATCTGGAAAAGGTGTGTGATTCCTCAGAAGAAGGAAGTGTCTGGGGGCCAGAGAGCCCAGTGGGTGGAGCAAGGGTTTTGCACGCAGGAGTCCCCTCATTGCCTGTGCATTGTGCCCTGTGCACGGCCCTGAGCGTCCACGGGTCCAATGTGTGAACCAAAGTTCCCCTCACACTTCTGCTCCCCAAAGAAAGAAAAAAGGAAAGCACTTTTATTTATTTACTTTTTGCTTTGTGGGTCATACCCGATGATACTCAGGGTTTACTCCTGGCTCTGCACTCATGAATCACTTTTGGTGGTGCTGGGGAACTATATGGAATGCTGGGAATTGAACCCTGGTCGGCCTTGTGCAAGGCAAATGCCCTGTCCTTCCAGCCTTGCTCCAGGTGCTCAGGAGTGACCCCTGGCGGTGGAGGGGACTACAGTCTCTGAGCCAGCACAGTGCAGGGGTGTGCTTCTGGGGAGACTGCAGCCCAGAAGTCGGGACCTGCCTATCACTGCTCAGGGCTGTGGGCCAGGGGAATTCCTGCTTTCACCCCAACCTTGTGTTTTTCCTTCCTTCCTTCCTTCCTTCCTTCCTTCCTTCCTTCCTTCCTTCCTTCCTTCCTTCCTTCCTTCCTTCCCTTCCTTCCTTCCTTCCTTCCTTCCTTCCTTCCTTCCTTCCTCCCTCCCTCCTCCCTCCCTCCCTCCCTCCCTCCCTCCCTCCCTCCCTCCCTCCCTCCCTCCTCTCTCTCGTTCCTCGTTCCCTCGTTCCCTTCCTTCCTTCCTTCCTTCCTTCCTTCCTTCCTTCCTTCCTTCCTTCCTTCCTTCCTTCCTTCCTTCCTTCCTCCCTCCCTCCCTCCCTCCCTCCCTCCCTCCCTCCCTCTCTCGTTCCCTCGTTCCCTCGTTCCCTTCCTTGCTTCTTTCCTTGCTTTCTTCCTTGCTTTCTTCCTTCCTTGCTTCCTTCCTTCTTTCCCCCTATTTGTGGGCATACCCAGCGGTGCTCAGGGATCACCCCTGGAGGGCCTGGGAGAAACCATCTGAGATGCTGGTGAATGAACCTGGATTGGCCACGTGCAAGGCAGGTACCCCCTCACTGTACTATGGCTCCGACCCTAGCCTGGGTTTCGATCAGGAACTTGGGCAGTTTTGTATGACGGGATAAATTGCCTGCAAATGCCCAAGTCTCCCAAGGCTTTCTGGGCATCCTGGCCACGGTGGGCAGACTATGGGGCCCGTGAGGGGCACATCTGTGCCATCATGATGCCCGCTTCCCAAGTAAGACCAGAACATCTGTGGCTCCTGAAAGGAAAGTGTGAGGGCCGCCGCCCTGGGCCCATGGAGTTAGTGCGGTGGCATTGGGCACCGTGGCCTATTCCGGGCTTTGGGGCTATTGATGTGAGGAGAGAGGGTGTGTGTGTGTGTGTGTGTGTGTGTGTGTGTGTGTGTGTGTGTGTGTGTGTGTGTGTGTCCAAAACCAGATGGACTGGCCAACAGCAGGCTGAGGGCAGGCTTTGATTTCCTGTGCCACTCATGTGCGCTCCCCTCATGCACTGCCAGCAGTGACCCCCGACCCCCAGCACTGAGCCATGCGTAGCTCTGAGCACTGCGGTGTGCACCCCCAAACCAAGTGTATGTGTGCAGGCGTCGGTGTTCAGTAAGAGTCTCAGCTTGGGCTGTGCTCACACAGGCCCCGTGTATAGTACGACACTGGCATTCATTTATGAAGGTTTGCACGCAGGAGAAGTTGTTAGGAGTTGTTAAAAAAAAATTAGTTTCTACTTTATGGTACTTCAAAGGAAAGTGAGAAAAAAGCTAGCCTGGGATTCCGGGCTCACCTCTTCCTTCCTTCCTCACCAAAGCAGAAGGCTGGGCGGCTGCTGCCTGCTCCCCATGGGAGGCGGGGCTGGGACCTCGGGTGCTGACTACTGTCCCCACAGGAGGCGGGTCTGGGACCCAGCCTGGTGCTCCCAAGGCCGCCCTGGCCGCTTTCAGGCCTCTTGGGCAGTGACACCATGTGGGAGCTGGGTCCTGCCGTAAAGCCACGTTTATTTGCTGCGTGTTTCTGGTTAACCAGACCGCACGGGGTGGTCCCGGGAAATGAAATATGTATCTGAAAAGGCGCTTAACCTCCGAGGGGAGCCTGATCAGACTCGAGGGTGGCCGGGGTGGGTGGTGGTGGAACCTAGGCACCGTTTCTGAGCTTTGAGGTCCAGGCAGGCATTTCCCCAGAAAGGGAATTTCCAGGAAAACACCCGAAGCCTGAAGGGGCCCTGCCAGAGAGCAGACACACTTGTCCTGTGTAGCTTTGCTTGCCCAGTGGCTGGCGCTTGACAGAGCTCTTCGCATGTATTATTTCACTTTGTCTTCGGGAAAATAAAAACAAAAATCAACAGGCGTTGGAGCGATAACACAGCGGGTAGGGCATTGGCCTTGCATGTGGGTGACCTAAATTCAATCCCTGGTAATTCCTAAGTACTGATCCAGGAGTAACCCCTGAGCATCGCAGGGTGAGACCCAAAAAACCAAAAAGCCAAAAAACAAAACAGCAGACAGAAGAGAAAAAACCAAACATTGAGCTTCCACTTCCCAGACATGGACAGGAGACTCAGAGAGTTGGCGTGACTGCGGCTCACACAGCAGTTAGGAGGGGTTTGGCCTAGGTTGGCAGCCCCCTCCCCACCCACAGGCTGGTCTCTGGAAGCTAGTAGGGACGAGGGATCATTTCAGCCCCTCGCAGCCAGATGGTGGAATGAGGCCCAGGCCTTTCAGCTCGGGTGGAGGGGCAGGGGTGGGGTGGTGGGCAGTGCCTGGGCGTTGCACCCACAATCTGGGTGCTCCCTCTCATGTGTGTGCAGTTGAGCCCACACGGATTTCAGTCAGGGCTGCCTCTGTCTGTCTGAGACGGGCACCGTCCGCCAGTCCCATAGGGCTTTTGGCGGGGGGTGGGGGCTGATGAGAACGTGCTCATCACGCTCTCATGGCTCTTTGAGGCCCTGTGCCCAGTGAGCTGGAGTGGGGAGGAAGGAGGAGACCCGCCTTGGGAAGGGGGCCGAGCCCAGTGGGGGTGGCCTGTCGTGCTGTGTGCCCCAGGCTCTGAACTGGGAGCTTGATTAGCACCTTCACATTCTGTCTGCAGAGCCACCCGGCAGAGCCACTACACAGAGACATCACCTTCTTGCGCAGGCCACACAGCAAAACACTGTGGACAGGCATTTGATCTTGCTGGGGTTTTGGTGGTGCTCAGGGGTTACTTCTAGCTCAGTGCTCAGGGGCTTCTAGCTCAGTGCTCAGAGCTCAGGGCTTGGGGTTACTCCTGGCTCCTTGCTCAGGGCTGGAATTGGGGTCTCCTATGTGCAAGGCACATACTTAGCCAGCTGAGCTTTTTCTCCAGCCCAGAGATCTGAGCTTCAGGCCACTTGTTCTGACCAAGCCCCTGCTTGCAGGTGAGGGGTTACCTGTAGCCCAGGGCTGGGGGTGGTCAGGGAGAGCTGTTAGGGGCATGTGTGCCTGTGTCTGGCCAGTGTGTCTGACTAGGGCTAGTGACCGTCACACTGACTCCAGGCGATGCTCCAAGGTCCAGGCCTGTGCCCTGAATCCACAGGTGGGATTCAAACAGGAGTTGGGTGGCCTCAGGTTCCCCCTGATTTAGGGCCATATTTTTCTTGCTTAGAGAATCGAATTTTAATTTGATTTTCCTGGAAAGTTCACCTTGGAGTAGGGGAAATTAAAGGAGGAAAGGGTCAGGACGATGTTGGGAAGTTGGGTTGTGGTTTTTGTTTTGTTTTGGGTCCACTCTCGGGTGTTCAGGACTTATTCCTGCCTCTGGTTCCTGGGAACTTATAATGCATTGGCACACAGATAAGTTATATTTGGGGCACTGAGAGGTAGTATGGGGGTAGAGTGTTTGTCTTGCTTGCAGCTGACCCGGTCTGAGGTTGGCACGAGACCCCGTTTCCTGGAGCAGGAGACTCAAGGGCACTTTGGCTTGTGAGTGGGAGCCCTGGGGGTGGTCTGGGGGGGGGCCTGTTTCAGCACCCCCCCCAACCTCTTCATGCTTCTCTGCAGCTCGGCTTCCTCGTCTCTCCCCTCCAGGCCTCCCACCCGGCAGCTTCTGGAAGTCCTTCCAGAAGACTTCTGTGACCGCGACCCTTTGTGAGCTCTTGGCGGGCTCCTCGCCAGCCTCTGTTCTCCCCTCTGTGCAGGTGGCACAGCCAGGAGACCAGGGCGACGGTCCCACGCCAGCTCACGGCACTTCAGAGCACTTTGCAGAGGTTATGCTTCAGGGGGCTGCTTCTAAAGTCAGCGTCAAGGGGGAGCGGGGAGACAGTGGCCAGAGTGCTGGGAAGAGGCTCGGAGATGCGTGTGGTTGTGGAGACACTCATGGGCTCTGTTGGGTGTCACGGCCCTACCCGCGGGCCCCAGCTGCTGCCGTGGTTGCTTAAAGGCTAGGACTGCCAGACGGAGCACTCCAGAAAAGCTCTGCTTTAGGACTGCCGTGTGCTCAAACAGGTGCCGCCGCCCTAGGCCGAGTGGGACTGCCTCCTTGGGCACCCTGGCATGAAGGGGCACCCCCTTTCCTCCTGCTTGGGGGATTTGTTCTCTTTCCAGCACTCCTTGGTTTGGGTAGGCATCTTTGCCCCCCTGCACCCCAGTGTCTGACCTCGGGGAGTTTCGAGGAGCTGAACTTGGCTGTGACCCCACCCGAGAGGGGGTCTGGGGCACGGGGGCTGGTTCTTGACTGTTGGCATTTGACTGGAGTCCGCATGTGCCTTCTGACTGGGTGAGAGAGAAGCTTGGCCTTGCCTTTTTTTTTTTTTTTTTTCCGATTTTATTTTATTTTATTATTTCCCCCAAATATTATTACACCATTTTAGACATACAATTGAAAGAAGCTCATGTAGAGTTTTGGTTCTACAGTGTTCCAACACCCATCCCTCCACCCAAACCCATCTCCCATCACCAATGTCCCCACCTCCCTCCCCCTCCCACACCTCAACTGCTTGGCGGGTTCTGTATGTCATTTCTCTCCTCTTTATCTCTCCCTCCGCCAAATTTTCCTGCTCTTCGTGGAATTCAGTGCATTAAAAGACATTACTTTTTCCACTATTTTAATGGACTGCTGCGGCCAATATGCTCGCATACTGGGCTCAAACTGGTTTTGTTCTGTTGATCTGGTTGTGAGGCAGTTTCCCAGCGTCCGGACAGCGAAAATGGTGGCTAGTGTGATGGGCGGGTCTCATCCGGCTGCTTCCGGGACCCCCAGAGGTGACGGGCCCCACTCCCCAAAACCCGTCTGCCCTCCTGGGGGGTCCCCCTCTTCAGCTGGGCCCGGGCGAGCCGAGTTCCAGCCTCCCCAGCCGCTTCATGTTGTTGGCCTTGCCTTTGTAAGGTGGAGCCGGTGCCCCTTTTCCTGGGCACTCCACAGCCCTGTGCCCAGACATGGAGCTTGGTGGGAAGAGTAGAAATATTCCAGACACCCCTGTGCCTCTCTGTGGGGCCCCTTGCACAGTGCACAACCGTTGCAGCTGTACCTGCTGGTTCTCTCAGCCTTGTACTCACTCTGCCTCCTTGATGTTGCTGAGCACCACTTGCTCTGCTTCGTTTAGGCTGGGCCCTCAGGGCCTTTGGCTCTCCTGGGCCTGTATGGGGGGGTGGGGATCCCAAAGGAGGAGCTGAGGCCACGTGGTCTTGTGCCCCCTTGCCTGTATCCCCACCTCCTCTGGCTCAGCATTGCTTCCAGACAGGAAGTCCAAAGCCCAGATCCCAGAGCGACCTGCTAAGACCTTGGGCACAGCAGCTAGAGGGGTGCCGAGAGGACCTCCCTAAGGTAATAGGACTGTTTTGGGTGGCAGCTGGTCTGGGAGTTACAGCTCACTGAGCGCGGCGTGTCACATGCCGGAGGCCCTGGTTTCATCCCCAGCACCACATGGTCCCCGAGCCCCATGGGAGTGCCTAGAGTAGCCCTGAGCACTGCAGGCTGAGGCTTCAAAAAAGCAACCCAGACCAAACCAAACCGGAAAAAAATCCCCCAGGGTTTGGTATCTGACCTTTAGGATCCAAACTCTGGATGCTTTCCCGGGAAGACGGCTGTCTCTCTGTGTCTGTCTGTGAGCGTGTGTTCAGGGCCGTCCTGATCCTGGAAGCCAGGCCCATAGCAGGGTCTATGGGTGTGGGCCCGAGTGGCGGGGTCTGTGGGTGTGGGGGTCAGGCTGGGCTTCCCTGGGTCGTCTCTTGCCTGTGACTCCATCCCCGCCCTGGAGCTTGCCTGCCTCTGCCCTGTATCTCCTCTGCCCCCCAGTTCTCCCCCTGCCCACACCCTTCTCCTCTGGGGCCTCAGGTCCTGCCTTGCTTCCATGGCCAGGTTGGGCCTCACGTCCAGCCCTGCAGCTCCATCCGCTCTCTTTGCTTTTTATTTGTTATTTATTTATTGAACCATCGTGAGCTAGTCATTTGCAAAGCTGATTGGGTTCCAGTCGTACAGTGTTCCGACACCCGTCCCTCCACCAGGGCACATTTCCCAGCACCAGTGTCCCCAGTTTCCCTCCCATCCCCGCCTCTCCGTAGGTAGCAGTACCAGCTCCTGAGCCCTCTTAGGTGGTCAGTTGGGGAGCCCTGGGGGAGGGACCAGGACTGTGTATGTGGCATTGAGGAGGGGGTCACATCATAGGTGCCCACTGGCTCTGCCTGTTCCTGACACTGTGCTAATGGTGACATAGCTGTGGGGAGTGATTGGGGGCAGCGTCAGGGCCAGGGTGGGCTCAGCCTGACCTTCGTGGAGAATACATGAAAGCTGGTGTGCCCAGACGGGCCGGGCGGGGCCTTGTGAGGGTGCTAGCGGTGGTAGGAAAATGCCTTCATGCTGGTCACTTCCGGCTGGCTTGAGCCCTCGTGGTACTGGAGGTGCAGAGACACACCAGACAGGCGCTGCAGGAAAGGGCCGGGCCGACCCCCTTCTCCTTAGGGGACTGCGCCAGCCAGCACTCACCTACACCCAGTGGCCTTCCAGACAAGAGCGTGGCATGGATGCTGGGGGACGGGGACTCTGTTCCTGATTCCGGGGCACAGGAGAACACGGGACACGAGTGTGTCAGTGTGACACGAGTGTGTCACCTTGTGACAGTGTCCCTTAGAGTGACACTTGGTGACCGGCTTGTTGGTGACTGAAGGGCTGCGTGTCCCTTGCGAGAGCTGTGAGGGTGGGCTCCTGTGCCGTGCAGACGCTGTTGGTGGGGGGCGGAACGGAGCGTGAAGCTTATGAGGACTCCGTGCATGGCTCGCCCCGTGGCTGGGAGCCGTGGCTGCCTGTGGCTGCTCGGCGTCAACTCTGTGAGTCCCATAGGCCTTGTCTTTGCAGAGCTGCATCTCGGAAGCCCTCCGCAGCTGCAGCACGCTAAGTCAACACTGGCTTCGGTCTCAGTCTCGCTTGCCTCCGCATTTCCTTGTCTCGGCTCTGCGTGCCTCCTTCCAGGATGCAGTCTTGGGAAAGAGAGCGTCTGGGAAGCTGCCAGGGTACCCGCTCGGGTGCGCTGTTTCCGAGAGTTAAAAGAAAACGGGTTATGTGAGGCGTGTGAGAGTGCGGCCGGCGGATTCAGGGGCCAGCGTTGAGCCCATGGTGCGCTGGTTCCAGCAGGCAGCCTTCCTGCACCCCTCCCACAACTACTCCTTGCAGTTGAGACCGAAACTATTGTTTCCTTGGCTAGTTGCCTCTGGGGAGTGGGGGAGTGGGGGGGCGGTGGCGCTTTCCTAGAAGCAACTTTGCAAATAGGAATAATCAGTTCCACAACTCAGGGAGCAGGATGAGGTGAGAGAACCAGGGTCCAGCATTAAATCGCTTGACCTGGTGAGACAGCTAGACAGGGGCACCTGGAGTGTGAAGCCGGGGTCCGCCTGGAAGGCCAGCGTCCTTGCTGCTCTCTCACTGCTCTGATTCTGGGCCTTTCTGGGGGACTGGCAGGGTGGTTGGGACTCCCCCACAGCCCCCTCTGCACCCTGTGCATGCCCTGGTCTGCTGCTGCCCTTAGACAGAGTCCAGCTTCAGCCCAGCTTGCCTTGGGCTCTTCTGCTCTACACCCCCAATCCCCATCACCTCGCCTCTCTGAGTCTGCGGGTGAGGAGCAGCGGTGGGCACTCCCAGAGCGCAGAGACAGAGACAGTGCGGAGAAATGGGCGGGCCGTGGCGGGCCCAACCCGCACATGTGCAAGACTTCAGAGCCCGTTAAATCTGAAAAATACAATGTGTGCACATTTTTTGGCTTGAACGAGTTCCATTTACAAAGTCCATAACCCGGCTTTAATATTATGACATGCCCCCAGACTGGGATTAATTCCAGGACGAGAGCTTTACGATGCCATATGGAGCCTCTGCTGTGTGGGGGTGCGTGGCCTCCCTCCCCACCAGCCCGCCCTGCAGGCTGACTTCTGAGCTGGTGGAGCCTGGTTCTGGGGGCGTGAGGGTGGACTGAAGTGGCCAGCGGCCTTCCGAGGTCCTGCGTCACTGCTGGTCCCTGGAGAGAGGCCACCACGTGTCCGAAAAGTCTACTGGAGACCTGGTCTCAGTGTGGGGAAGCAGGGCCTTGTGCCTTGGCAACCTCTGTGACCGACCTTATTTGTTTCTTGGGGTAACTGAGGGCACCTTCAGATCTTGAGGGTGGTCTGAGGGGTGCTTCGTGGGTGGACCACAGCTGTGGTTGAGGGAGAGGTCTGTGCCCACAAATCACTTTGCCTCATGTGGGAAGTGTGTTTCCAGCCCGCCAGCAGGATTGCAGGAGGACTCGGGCTGTGATTGGTGATGTCTGCCCGGGACTTGGGCTGTGATTGGTGATGTCTGCTGGGGAGCAGGGCTGAGAAGGGCCCTATTGCTGTGCCTTTCTCTGCGGCTCCTGTCCTGATCACTCCACATATCTGTGAGCCCAGCAAAGGCCTCTCTGCAGGTTGATACCTTCACCCCGATGGTGGCTATTCTCGGGTCCTCACAGGTGTGCCTACTTCCTTGCCTGATTTGTGTCCCCTCCCTGCCCCCAATCTCTTTTTCTTGTTTTCATGTTTGGTTTTTGGGCCACGCCTGACTCGGTGCACAGGGTTCACTCCTGGCTCTGCTCTTAGGGGTCTCTCTGACGCTATGGGATGCTGGGGATTGAACTCAGGTCAGCTGCGGGCCCAGTCAAGCACCCCTACCCACTGTGCTCTCCAGCCCTCCCCTTGAATGTTTTTCTGCTTTGACACTTACAGGCCCGTTTCTGTTCTCTCTTTCAGTTGAAGAGGGGGAGGCCTCGGACTTCTCGCTGGCCTGGGACTCCTCCGTGACAGGTGAGTACCCAGGGGCTTGTGGGAGAGGTGCTGGGGGTCCTGGGCTTGCTACCCAGCTGGTTATGATCATATTCCGCGGGTCACATTCTTGCCTGTAGTCAAGACTGTCCTTTGAGCATGGATTTTCTATCAGTTCCATCTGGCCAATAAAATCCATTACACACGGAGACTAATACGCCCTCATTCTCCTGGGGGCCACATTTTCTTCTTGTGGGCACAGTCTGAGGGGGCCCACCAGACTCCCACCTCTCCAGGCTTTGAAGATCCTGCCATGGGCTTCGCTGTAAACTCATTCCAGTCTAATTGCAAAAAAGCCACTTCGCAGGACATTTAAGCTCCAGTTGGAATAAGAATTTCTCCAAATTCCCTTCCCATCTTGTGGCAGACCCCAGCCCCTGCCTCCCACCACTCAGGCTGTGGTGGGGTGACAGAGGGGACTTGGCGGCCAGGGGCCTGCTTTCCAACTCACATCTGCCCATGTCTGGCTCCTCTGCACCTCAGGTCCCGAGCTGTGGAGAAGGTGGGTGAGCCGAGGGGGTCCCCCGGGTGAAAGGTTGAGAATTTGGAACTTAAGTGCTCATGTCCTGGAACTTGGGGTTGGACACTTCTGTCTGAAGGCCTGGTTCTCTGTCTGTGCTGCCTCTAGCGGGCACCTCTCCTGGACATGCAGACGCTCGCTGTCCTTGTCCCTGATTCAGGATGCTGATCCCTGGGGTTTTGGGGCCACACCTGGGGGCTTGGGGGCCACCTGGGGGCTTGTGGCTTTGGCCAGTCTTGTAGACTCTATATCCTGAGACTTCTGAGGGTGACTCACAGGAGCCCGACTCCTTCTCTTTTAGGTATGAAAACTGAGGCCAGGTGAGAGGGTCAGTTGATCCTGACTCATATGAGCAATATTTTAGCACCCTTGAATGGTTCACATTTCTCATCTCTAGCTTTATAGACGTTTGTGTCTTGAGGTGATGCTAATGTCACTTGAGTGAGATCACCGAGTCAGCCAGAGTCTGGGTAGCAGGGTGCAGTATTACACTCACCTCCTGATAGGGTGCAGGAGTGCTT
This sequence comes from Cryptotis parvus, assembly GCA_021461705.1. Taxonomy (NCBI): domain Eukaryota; kingdom Metazoa; phylum Chordata; class Mammalia; order Eulipotyphla; family Soricidae; genus Cryptotis; species Cryptotis parvus. The sequence continues at coordinate 41,489 of JAJIBD010011070.1, forward strand.
GTACTCTGGGAAATGTGGGCCGAGAGCAGGCAGGTAGGGGAGAGAACCAGCCCTCGAACCTAGCTCTCTAGACTCCTGCTCCAGTGCTCTTTCCATCAGGATCTCTTGCTGCTTAGTGCGTGCACAGGGCCCACGTTAGCATGGGGTTGACCACATTTGGTGTCTAAGGGTGCCTGGTCTTTGTGGCAGGGACTCCCCACCTTATCCCAAGCCAGAGTGGGGGTGCTTGACTCTCCGGTGCCAGAGCCAGAGGGTGTGGGGGAGGGCGGCTGGGCCCCCGTCCTCCTCCCTTTGTGTGGGTGATGCACTCTCCATGCCCTGCCTCGGAAGCAGCTCCCTACCGTGTACCCCGGAACCAGGAAAGACACCTCCCAATCCTGGGCATGCAGGGTCCCTAACACCCCACCTCCGCTGCTTTCCCAGAGGGTCTGAGGACAGGGGGTCACACGGTGGTGGTTGTGGACGGTGGGGAGCCCAGGCAGGGGGGCAGGTGCCCCGGCTCTGTCCCTTTGGCCTCTTGGTATCCCAAGGCAGGGGGTGAGACTAAGGGGCCATGTTGGAGGGGGCCTCTGCCGTCTGCCCCTTGACAACATGGTGGAACAGCCAGCCTTAGCGTCGCTCTGGGGAGCTCCAGAGTGGCAGAGGGCGTGGGATGTGCCAGTTCCCAGCCCCCAGTGGAGACTGCTGCCCACAAGTGCGGGAAGAGGGTTGGATGCCTTGGGCCTCCTGCCCGGCTGCAGGGACGCCCTGGGTCTGCCCGTCAGCTCGGCCCTTCCGCTCTTGAGCATCTGCCTGGGTTCCCCACGCCCATAGTGGGGTTTGTTTCCTTTGGCCCTTTCTGATGGGTTTTTCACGGGGCATGCCTGTGATTAGTCTTCCTTCCCAATCTTGTTGGGCTTGGCTTGGGCCGTAAAGTCAGCTGAGTCCCCTGGGCCTGGCCGGGTGGTGGTGTGGATCCTGGGCTGCAGGACAGAGCCCGTTCGGAGACGGGAGACAGCGCTCGGTGGGCGATGCTGCGTTTATCTGGCATTTCCTCACTGGGTGCCAGGCACAGAGCAGACACTCAGCTGCCGTATCACGTTGAGCCATCATGGACGCTGGAGGCTCTTTCAAGCATGGACTCCTGAAATTCTGTGTGAGCTGTTTTGGGAGGAGGGGGGGGTTGCGTCCACCGGGGGTGGGCGCGCACAGGGCCTAAGACCAGGTAGGTTGAAAGTGCTGTTGTCAAACACTTTTCACTAAGCTGAGAAAACAGCACTTGGCCGCCAAAGGTCCTGGGGCACAAGGCCTCTCGGGCCACCTTGGCTCCGGTGCTCAGGACTGCCACCTTGTGTGGACGGCAGGGTCCCTGTGGCCCCCGTGTGGAGCAGGGACTGGACCCGCCGCCCGGAGCCAGCGGTGGAAACTGTACTGTCTTCCAGCATGGTGGGCTGTGGCGGCTGGTGGGGGCCAGAGAAGGCCCCCTGCAGCACCCAGGTGGTCACTGGGGGGCATCTCGGTCCGTAGAACCCAGGGGTGCAGGGTGAGATGAGTAGGGTGGGCTATGAGTGTCTTACCAGGATGGACGGGGAGCCTGTGAGGACCTGGCTGGCCCTGGGTGCGAGCAGTTTGCTGTGCTGCCCTGGCCCAACGCTGGAGGGTGCTGGAGAAGGCCCAGGTGGGAGGAGAAGGGCAGCATGTTGGTGCTCAGCCACGGCCCCCGCCATGAGGAGCCCCTGCTTAAGACCCCACGAACAGTCTCCAGCCATGAGTTGGGGCATGAAGTAGGGTCCCCTGTGGCCTGGCCAGGCTGGAGCTGGTGGTCACCTGCAGTGTCCTCCTGCTTGGCCTGGGGCCGTGTCACCCACTCTTACTTGTCGGCTCCCTCATTTGGGGTCCAGCATTAGGGGCCTGGGGCCCTAATGGGTCCCCTGTGGTCCCCCGTGTGGAGCAGGGACTGAACAGGGTAGGATTTTGAGCAGTTTTCCATTGCATCCTGATTTTTCTTTCTTCTTTCTCTTCTTCTTCTTCCTCTTTCTCTTTTTATTTCAGCACTCTCTGTGGTGCTCAGGGCTTATTATTGGCTTAGTGTTCAGGGATCACTCCTGGTGGGCTCAGGGGACCATTTGGGATGTCGGGGATTGAAACGGGCTCGGGCCCTCAGCTTCCTAATTTTTTGGATCCATAAATGGGAGAGGAGTGCTCAGAATCAAGCAGTTTACGCAGAAGAATCTTATTATTTGATTTTTATAATGTGGCCCCTTTTCTTCCCTTTCTGCTCTCACCGCGCGTGTTGGTGGTGTGTGTGGGGGGAGGGGCGGGGGCGGGTGCTGTGCTTCTCTGTGCTGGTGTTGCCCACTGTTATGGCTCCCGAGGCCAAACAGCATGTGGGTGGGAGACTGTGAGGGGGCAGAGCTCAGCAGCCCTGAGTGGGAGGATTTCCTCACCCCAGCCCTCGGTGCCTTTGGGTAGCCAGTGTATGTGTGTGGACCGTCCTTGCTGCATAGCGCATTTGTGGATGACTTCAGAGGATTTGATGGGAGACTCCGACACCCACCTCCCACGCCACCCTGGCCAGGGTCAGGGCTCCCTGGAAGCAGGCTGGCCCCCATGGTCCCAACGCTGGTCTCAGGTGTGATGTAGGGAGGTGGTGACCCAGGATTGCCAGCACGTCTGAGCTCTTAAGAGAAGCTGGGAGGTTGGGTTTCAGATGAAGATCAGGTAGAGTTCCTGGGATTTATTTTTTGGAGGGCAGGGCTTGGGTGTGGTGGTGTAGAGTTGGCCGTGCTCAGGCTTAACGCCTGGCTCTGTGCTTAGGATTCGCTCCTGGCATTGCTTAGGACCATATGTGGTGCTGGGGATGGAGCTCAGGTCAGCTGTGTGTGGGGTGCGTGCCCTCCCTGCTGTACCATCTCCCACTGCTCCTGCCTTGTTCAAGCCACCTCCCTACATTTTCAGGTGCTTGTCGGTGCATACTCTGACTCGGTACGCATACTCTGAGCCAGCCCCACGGCTGAGTGTGGCTCACGTGCGTGCTACTTGTGTTGTGACCGCCAGAGCATTTTCTTGACCCTGACAGGAAACCTGGACCTCTGAGACTCTGCTTCTGTCCCCGGTGCCCAACTCCAAGTCCCTGCGGCTTCTTTTGGCATTGCAGCTCTGCTGCTCCCCTTCCCTGCAAAGGCAGCCCTCTGGGCCGCTGCTGACACTGGCCCGTCCCTGCAAAGGCAGCCCTGAAGGGGGTGCTTCTGACACTGGCCTGTCCCTGTAAAGGGAGCCCTGCAGGGCGCTGCTGACACTGGCCTGTCCCTGTAAAGGAGCCCTGCAGGGCGCCGCTGACACTGGCCTGTCCCTGTAAAGGGTGCTCTGCAGGGGCACCGCTGACACTGACCTGTCCCTGTAAAGGAGCCCTGCAGGGGCTGCTGACACTGGCCTGTCCCTGTAAAGGGTGCCCTGCAGGGGCACCGCTGACACTGGCCTGTCCCTGTAAAGGGTGCCCTGCAGGGGCGCTGCTGACACTGGCCTGTCCCTGTAAAGGAGCCCTGCAGGGGTGCTGCTGACACTGGCCCATCCCTGTAAAGGGTGCCCTGCAGGGGCGCTGCTGACACTGGCCCATCCCTGTAAAGGGTGCCTGCAGGGGCGCTGCTGACACTGGCCCGTCCCTGTAAAGGCAGCCCTGCAGGGGCGCTGCTGACACTGGCCCGTCCCTGCAAAGGGAGCCCTGCAGGGGCGCTGCTGACACTGGCCCGTCCCTGTAAAGGGTGCCCTGCAGGGGCGCTGCTGACACTGGCCTGTCCCTGTAAAGGAGCCCTGTAGGGGCGCTGCTGACACTGGCCTGTCCCTGTAAAGGGAGCCCTGCAGGGGCGCTGCTGACACTGGCCCGTCCCTGTAAAGGCAGCCCTGCAGGGGCGCTGCTGACACTGGCCTGTCCCTGTAAAGGGTGCCCTGCAGGGGCGCTGCTGACACTGGCCTGTCCCTGTAAAGGGCAGCCCTGCAGGGGCGCTGCTGACACTGGCCTGTCCCTGTAAAGGGAGCCCTGCAGGGGCGCCCCTGACACTGGCCCCGTCCCTGTAAAGGCAGCCCTGCAGGGGGCACCGCTGACACTGGCCCGTCCCTGTAAAGGCAGCCCTGCAGGGGGGCCTGCTGACACTGGCCTGTCCCTGTAAAGGGTGCTCTGCAGGGGTGCTGCTGACACTGGCCTGTCCCTGTAAAGGGCAGCCCTGCAGGGGCGCTGCTGACACTGGCTTGTCCCTGTAAAGGGCAGCCCTGCAGGGGCACTGCTGACACTGGCCTGTCCCTGTAAAGGGAGCCCTGCAGGGGCGCTGATGACACTGGCCTATCCCTGTAAAGGGCAGCCCTGCAGGGGGCGCTGCTGACACTGGCCTGTGGGGGCCCTGCAGGGGCGCTGCTGACACTGGCCTGTCCCTGTAAAGGGAGCCCTGCAGGGGCGCTGCTGCACTGGCCTGTCCCTGTAAAGGGCACCCTCCAGGGCACTGCTGACATTGTCCTTGGTGCTGTTCCCTTCTGGGCGCTGCTGACACCTAAGGCCCTCCATGTTTAGGATGTCCCTGCAGGCGCTGCTGCTGCTGTTCCTGTCTAACCTGATGCTGCTCCATGCTGATGTCACTTGTGGTGCTCCGTGGTGCTTTCCCTAGTTGGTGCTTCGTGTGCTGATGACCCCTGAGGTCCCTCCATGTTTGATGTCACCTGTGGTGCTCCGTGTGTGATGTCACCTGTGGTGCTCCATGTGATGTCACTTGTGGTCCCCGTGTGACATTCCCTAGTGGTGCTCCAGTGTGATGTCCCCTGTGGTGCTCGTGTGTGATGTCACCTGTGATACTCTGTGTGTGATGTCACCTGTGATACATGTGTGATGTCACCTGTGGTCCCAGTGTGACGTTAGCTGTGGTGCTCCCCGTGTGATGTCACCTGTGGTGCTCTGTGTGTGATGTTACCTGTGGTGTTCCCATCTGTGTCTGATCAGACCCTTGTTTTCAGTGTGGGATTGCTGGGTTTTGTGGCGGTCCATTGAGTACACATCCCGACTGCTTTCTGTGACTGCTGTTCCCTTTGATGTCCGCCCTTGCGGGTGCAGGTTCCGGGTTCCCGTCTGCCACACCGCCACCCCGTGTTGGGTTGTGTTCCTGTTGGCGTTACTGAGGAGTCTAGCCTGCCTCACGTGACGGCGTGTCTCATTTTGGAGAGTTTATACTTGATAAAAGTATTTTCAGGCCAAAGAAATTCTTCGTGGGCTGCTTTCTCCTGGCCACCGCTTAGGAGGGTATCTCTGTATTCCCTGCCAGGGGCCACTGCCCCATTCCCAGCCTGCCCCCTCCTTGCCGCTCCCTCCCTGGGCTCCTTTTCTTTCCCGCCTGTCCTTGGAGGGACAGGTCAGGTCAGGTCACTCCTTGATTAGGGCCAGGTCCGGTGAGCCCTGCAGCGGGGGTTTAGGACTCCTTTCCCTCCTTCCCCAACTGAGCTTGGCCTTCCTTCCCTGGTCGCTGGCGCTGAGCTGGCAGCCGAGGTGCTGGTCCCTTCCTCCTTGTGGTGGGAACTGTCAGTTGTAGTCTTACGGCACCTCCCTGCTCTGTGGCCTGCTTTTGGCTAAGTTGGACTTCCCTCTGACATGGCTGCAGTGGACAGAGCATGGGTGCGGCAGGCGGGTGCGGGCTGAATGGGCACCGTCAGAGGTGGGAGTCAGATGTATTGCCGAATGTGTGTCGTCTGAGCCGACAACTCAGTTGCCTGACAACGGTTGCCTGAGCTGGCCGCGAGCACTGTGGTGAGAGCGCACAGGTGCCCTGGGCGTGGTGTGCACAGCCCCACTGCCCGCAGTCTCTGGGGAGTGCTCAGAGCTCCAGGCCTCTGTGCGGGCAGGTCTCCACGGCCAGCTTCAGGGAACGGGACTCCTGTTTACCAGCCACTTCCGAGAGCCTGTCCTCGCTGTTGGCCTTCCCGGCCATGCTCGGCAGTGGCGCCCAGCCCATAGGCCCGGAACAGCCTGACCTCTGCACAGAGCTGCCTGGAGAACAGGGCAGAGCCTCATTGTAGAGAGGCCCAGGGCAGCCCTGGGCGCAGCAACTTCCTGGGACAGGACAGGGAGTCTCTCCCAATGCGCACCTGCTAGGCTGGGGGCCTGCAGGTGAGGGAGTGTTTGCAGGCATTTCCCGCCTTCTGGGCTCCGTGGGCTTATGCTGCATCCCCATGGCGGCCCAGCCCGAGAGCCCACCTAGGTGTTGGGGGCCCTTTGCTGCTGAGGCTGGCGTTAGGGCCTTCGGTAGAAAGGATTGGCTCTGGGGGGGTGCTGTGTGGCGGGCAAGCCTCATTTCCCCTGGTCCTGGGTCAGCGCCCCAGCCCACGCAGGGGACAGTGCACCGCATCTCTCCCCATCCAGGTCTTGGCGCGTGATGAGGATGCAAGCGTGCAGGAGATGGGGTATCTGGGCCCTCTGCGGCTGCTGGGCTGTGCCCTGCCTCCAGCTGGGTGTTTCCTCAGAGTGGCTCTTTTATAATCGTACCAGCTTCACAGTACCGCACTGGACCCTGCCTGGCCTGTCCCTGTGCCTTGACCTCTTCCCAGCTCCCTGTGGTATAAGCAAACGCACCTACACAGATGCTGGGAGATGCAGTGGGTTCTCTGTAGCCTCCCCTTCGACCTTGAGCTCTGTGGAGCTAAATGCTCCTTTCCCACAGCTGCATTAGGGGTCATTGTGCAGCGGACATTTATTTCTCCCTGACGCGCGCTGCCCCCCGATCAGACACGACTGCCCGCCCCACGACCACGCTGCCCGCCCCGTCGACCGGACGCCCGCCCCGACGACACGACCCCGCCCCCCGTCAGACAGGACGCCCGCCCCCGTCAGACAGGACGCCCCCCGACCGACACGACTCCCCGCCCCGTCAGACAGGACGCCCGCCCCGCACACGACCCGCCCGCCCGGCAGCAGGACGCCCGCCCCCCGACGCCCGCCCCCGTCAGACAGGACTGCCCGCCCCGTCAGACAGGACTGCCCGCCCGTCAGACAGGACTGCCCTCCCCCATTAGATAGGACCACCCTCCCCCATCAGACAGTGCCACCCTCCCCATCCAAATGATTACTCTCCCCCATCAGATAGGACCACCCTCCCCGTCAGACACTATTGCCCTTTCCCTATAGGCAGGACCACCCTGCTTCACCAGACATGACTGCCTCCCCCCATCAGATGGAACCACCCTTCCCTATCAGACATGACTGCCCTTCCCCATCGGACGTTTCCCTCCCCCCATTGGACAGGACCTCTTTTCTCTGGGGATTCCAGCAGAGCCCTGGCTGACTTTCTTCCTCCTTTGGGGCCTGTCTTGGGGTTGCAGCAGCTTTGAACTTGTTCACTTGATTCCTAAATGGAAGCTGGAGATCACCCTTGCTCCAGGTTCCTTCACCTTAAACTCTGACTCTAGTGGCCTTCAGAGCTCAAGGTGTTCCCTGAGCTCACGCATCAGTTGCCTGGTTCCTCTTGTGACACTGCGGCCACCAGCGACAGGAGCTATCCAGGCACCCCTGGCTCCCAGCGGCTTGGTAAGTGGCACCCGCCTCCTCGTTGGACCCCCCAGCCTCGCCATGCCCTCGAGAAGGCCAAGGGGGCCTTTCGAGGAGCAGGAAAGTCCAGAGTAGATGTAAAATTTCTTAGCATCTTCCAGACTTATGAAATGTGCTTTTATATGGGGCCAGCTGGGGAGTTTCTCATTAGCGCTGCCGGGCGTCTGTGGGGAGTTGAGCCTGAGAGGAGCCAGGCAGGCTGGTAGGAAGCCACGGTGGCCCGCGCACCAGGGGAGCGTGGCAGGCATGCGCCGGCAGCTCTGCTCTGCGGGCCCCAGCCAGGCCGCCCGGCTGCGCCTTTGTCTGAGCTGCTTCCCCAGCCCCGGAGGCCTCAGGAACCTTCAGGTGGCGTCTGGAGCTGAGGGGGCCACTCTGTTTCCCATGGTGAGCAGCCACGAGGTGGGGCGTCTGCCTGTGCACGTGGGCGCCTGGCGCTCGTGTGTGTCTTGCGTGAGCATGCTCGGAGCTGCGGCGCTGGCCGGCCGCTCCTCAGCCTGCCGCGCTGTACCCAGAGGGCCGAGGTGCCTCCTGCCTGCCCCTGGGCAGACGCTGGACCCACCAGGAGGCCCTCCTGGCTCGTTGCTGTGTGCAGGGTCGGCTGTGTGTTCGTGTGTGCAGTCCAGGCGTGTGCGTGTCCATGGGTGCTGTGTGGGGGGCTCTTGTGTGCACAAGCGGTGCCGTGTGTGTGTGTGTGTAGAGTTCAGGCATTTACGTGTGCATGTGGGTGCTGTGTGTGGTTCATGTGTGCAGAGTCCACACGTGTGTGCACATGTGTACAGGTGCTGAGCTGCGTGCGGTGTGGGGGGGGTGGTTCCCGCTCTCTGCTGCCTGTCCTGTACACCAGAGGCGGGACACTGTCACCTGCCTGTCCCTGTAGCCCAGCACCCAGCTGGGCTCTGCCATTGTACCTTTGTCTTTGCAGAGGGGTTACCTGTTGAGAGGCCTCCTGGTTTGGGGTTCCACACCCCAGTGTGCCTGCTGCCCTGCTCCTTCTCTCCTATGCTGCTGGCTTCTCGGGGTGTCAGAGATATGATTCGGGAATGCAGGGGGTGCTGGCTCTGTCTTCCCGAGTGGGGGTCCTGGGGACAGGGCCGAGCCTGTTGTGCGGCTTCCGAGGCCCCAGCCCCTCTGGGGACAGGGAGTTCTTTGGGGGCGCTGGCGTGGCATCTCCAGCCTTGGGGTGGTCTTCGTGTGCTGTCCAGCCTCGTGCATCCTGGCGTGGTTTCCAGCCAGTGTTGCTCAAGAGCATGCTGGCAAATCTGGCTCTTCGTAAAATGCAAACTCTGACTCAGTTCTCTGGACAGCTCCTGCTTCTGTGTGGTTTATTTTGTGTTGGTCTGTTTTGGGCACACCCCGCGGGTTATTTCTTAGGGGTTATTTCCAGCTCTGCCCCCAGGGATCAGTGCTGGTGTGCTCCCTGGGACTATAAGGGGTACTGGGGATTGAACCTGGGTCTGCCTCATCCAAGGCAAACACCCTCCCTGCTGTGCTATTATTGCTCTGGCCCCAGATTCTCTGCTTTCCTCCCCTTTCCCTTGCTGTTGTGATGACTGGAGGCTGCATACTCTGGATCTTGGGGCTCTTACGTTTGACCATGGTGTTCCACGGATCATGTGGGTCACCACACCAGGCTGTGCCGAGGTCACGGGCTGCTGGCTGCTTTGCTACCGGGATTGCAGCAGCAGGAGTTGCCACGATCGCCTGGGCAGCCTCCGGGATAGAATTTGGGGCCTCATACTCTCAAGACAGGCACCGTGTGGTCTTCGCCCCCAGGCCCAAGATACTGCCCTTCCTAACCTGCAGGCCTTCCAGCAGCTGAGCTGAGGACTTAGTGCAGCCTTCCTGCCCTATCCTTTGCTCTTTCTGGGCCCTCTGTGTGTGGAACTCCTCTTTCAGAGTGCGCTAAGTGACACCTCCTCCAGCAAGCATACCGTGATAGGCCTCATCATGCTCGTCCCTTATCTTGTGCCCTGGCCTCAGTAGCGGCCCCGCTCTCTGTGTGGCTGTGATGCTCCTCTGCCTGGCGCCTTTCCTCCTGGCTGCTCTGCGAGGCAGAGGTCAGAGTTCAGTCTTTGTGTTCCCAGAGCTCTGCCTCGACTTGCTAACTGGCAGGAACCTGGCGGAAGTTTGCCACCGTGGAGAACTTCACCTGTATTTTTTTGGTCTGTATTTGCCCTTGGAAGCTCAGAGTCAGATTTCTGTTCTCTTTGTTACGAGTAGCTGTGTTACCTTGAGTAAGGTACTTCACCTCTCTGTGCTTCCATTTCCTCATCGGAAATGGCGATTATGCCCTGATTTCTGTGTCTGCTGTGAGCCTTTGGAAGAGAATCCATGCGGGTCAGCCCTAAGCCCCTGTGACCCACTGCATTGTGTGTGTGTGTGTGTGTGTGTGTGTGTGTGTGTGTGGCTGGGTGAGCGACTCCCTCCTTGGTGGTGGTGGGGGGGGTCCCTCCTTGATGTCAGGGATCAGAAGTGGGCCTCTTGTTGGCAGAACATGTGCTGCCGTCTCTGATCCATCTTAGCAGCTGCCGTTTGTTCTCACTGTTGATAACAGAGCGGGGGAGGTGTGGGAGGGGGTCTTAATGCTCAGGTGGGCTCTGCAGGTGATGGGGGCTCCGTTCCTGCCTCACACTTCTATGGGCTTGGGGGTCAGTGGACTGTTCTCACTCTTACTGACCCGACTCGGTGGGGCCGACAGCTTTCCCAAGAGGAGAAGCTGGGCTGGGGGTGGGGGCTGAGTTCCACCCCTCCCCTGGGGCTTGGCTGATGCTCAGATGTAGGCACATGACCAAGCTCCTTCCCTGGGTGGGGCTCGACACCCCAAGTGCTGTCATGGGTCAGTGCCCAGTAGGAAATGACCAAAGCCAGCCATTATGCTGCCCCGCTTCCTGGGCGGGCTCTCGGCAGGGCCCAGCTCCCGAGCGGGGCCTTCTCAGGGCTGTGTCAGCCATGGCCTGTTCTCAGCTTTGGGCGGCCTCTAGAGGTCACGCGGTTTCTCCACAGTCCTTGAGCAGGTGTGAGTGCATGTGCGTGCACATAAGTGCCTGCACACACACGGACATACACGCTGCGTGTATGCGCACACACATAGTTCATGTGTGGATGAGGCGGAACCAGATCAGTCAGTAGCCGATGCCCATTTGACTCTGAAAGGTGATATTGCAGCCCTGCTAATCCCCGTTGCCTGTGTTGTGGTCGGCCACTGTTACTCCATACGAGTTCCCATATGGGTCTGGCCTACTGCCTCCGCCCGCTTCAGAAAGCGCCTCACTAGCACCTCCTGGAAACCCACACTCTTTAAGCCAACACAGTGAAAGTACCCTCCTAGCTGGTGCCTGAGGCTTTCAGAGTGAGCCCTGGGGGGCAGGTGTCGCCCACCTGGAGAGGACTGATTTTAACTGGTGGCTGTTGGTTTTGCGCCACAGCCAAGGGGATCGAGCAGATACTGGATGGGCTGTGAGGACAGTGGGCATGGTGACGTCCTGTGCGCTGCTTCCCTTCGGCCGCTCTTGGGGCAGTAACTCATGACCCACAAATGAAGAGCATCCTTCGACCCACCTGACACACACCCCTTCAGGTGAACCCTGGTGACTCCGCGGTCCTCCATCTCAACCTTCGCGAGTCGCAGGAGAACATCTGATGCTCAGAACGTCGGAGAGAGTTGTGCCAGGTTTCATGGCCTAGGGGCCCGGAGCAGCTTTGGCCCTTGGTTTCTTTGGCTGTTTTTTGGGCCAACCTTGGGGGTACCTGAGGACGGTCTCCACTGGTGCTGCAGGGATTGAGCCAAGGTCTCCCCTCATGCCACGCATGCGCTGAGACCCTGAGCCATCTCCCAGCCCCCTTGATTGTTTCTGTCTGGGTCGAGGAGCTGCTCTCTAGAGTTCTAAATCTCAGTGCCTGGGACTCAGAGAGAGGAGTCTGAGCAAGGATGTGCTGAGAGCCCTAATGAGGTCATGAGAGTGACCCACTAGTGAGTGGCCACCAGGCCGGTGAGTGGTGTGCAAATCCACAGGGCACTGCATGCTGGCTCTACGCACATGTGCGTGCACTAGGGACTGGCCCGTACACACATGCACACACACAGCTGTCTGCCACTGCCACACATGCACATGGACATGCACACATTGTGCTTACACTTCGCCAGCACACAGGCATGCACACACAGGCACACGCAGGGCTCCCGTGGGCCCCACACACACTCCCAGACCTTGCTGGTTCTGGGATGATGGTCTCCAAGGCCAGGCTGGGCTCCTCGCTGGCCCTTTCTACCGTGTTAAGGTTCTCTCCTTGCTCTGAGCCCTTTTTTGTCTTTGTGTGTCTCCTCCCTCCCCCTCCCGTAGCCCTTTGACGTTTCTTTCCTCCCGAGATCCTGCTCTTGCTGGGACGTGGTGCTGGCTGGCCCGGTAAGGCCAGCCCTGGGGGCCATCTGTCCTTTTCCTGCCAGCCCGTGCCCCCACCCCCCACCTTGGATGTGACTTCATTTTCCACCCGCACCTGCCGCTTTAAGAGCCCAGGGCCCTGCTGGGCCTGTCCCCAGGGTGGGGCTGGGGGAGGCTGGACAGCTGTGGGTGGGGAAGCTCTGTGAGCTCCCAGGGGCCTCTTGGAGCCCAGGGAATGCTGGGGAAACTGAAACAAAGACCCACAATGGCCTCTTCCCGCCCTGGGCGCCTTGAGCGGGCTGCCTGGGCGGCCTCTGGGGGCCCCTGTTATTTCCTGTGCTGGCTGCAGGGGCTCCTGGCCAGCCACAAATGGGCAGGAAGTGGGGCAGGGCATCTCCTCCACACCCGCTGGGCTGGCCGTCCAGGCCTGAGCAGCCGCTTCTGTGATGGAGCCGGGCCTGCTGTGCTGTCCCACAGGGGAGAGCCGGGCAGACCCCACCTGCTTCCCTCTCTGCAGCTGGTGTTTGCCCCCCAGAGCCAAGGGCAAGGGCGACAGAGCATCGGATTAGTTTGCGGTTAATCGTCGGGGATTGGGCTAGAAGTTTGCATTTTGTGTTGGGGCGTGCGTTAGGATTAGGGTCGGCCTCAAGGTGGCACAGACAGCCAGAGTGGGGCTGGGAAGCATCAGGCCTTCTCCCAGCCTCCGTCTCACACCACTCACTCACCAGCTCATTGGAGGGCACCTGACCCTCTGCGCAGGCCGGTGGGCCCAGCACTATGATGAGCTGTGAGCTGTGAGGGTTCTTGCCCTGGGGCTCCTTTTCCTCATCTGTAAGGAGGGCTCAGACCCCCTGCTAGGTGGAAGCAGTGATTCAGCAAAGCCTCAGGTAAGGGTTGCTGTGCTGCCAGGGCCAAAGGAGAAATAGGATGGGGGAGGGCCTGCCCCGAGTGGGTTGGGCACATTTGACTTTAGGACCTTGAGGTGCTTTCCACGGCGTGGTTGCTGAGGAATTTACTGGACGGATCCTCATTGATCATGGAGAAGCCACAGGCACAGTGTCAGCGGGGGCCTGGCACACAGCACAGAACATCTTCCCTGGACTTCTTTCTTAGTGTAGCCTGGGCAAGGGGATGTTCAGGGGGCCTAAGTGTACCCAGCTGTGACACCCCGTACTTGGTGGCTTGGAGAGAGTAGGGGGGAGGATGAGGCTCCATGCAGGCTGCCGCTTATTCCAGTTGCTCTCCAAAGTGCCTGGTTAACTGTGACTCCTTAATGCTCCACCTAGCAGCCTGCTAGCTCCATGCCCTTTGGAAAGGTTCGTCTAACTATTGCATTGATTTTTTTTGTTTTCTTTTTGGTCCACACCCAGTGGTGCTCAGGGATCACTCCTAGTGGTGCTTAGGGGACCGCCCGGGATTGAACCCAGGTTGGGTGTGTGTGGAAGTCGAGGATCCTCCCTGCTGTGCCTTCGCCTCCAATCCCTGCCACTGTAACTTTCTGTTTCCCCTTTGCCTTTTTGTTGTGATTTCCGGGATTTGCTGGCTGTGGTGAGCAGAGTCACATTCTCACTGGTGATTCCCAGCCACACCCCAGGTCTCCCTTCTCACGCCTCACCTGGGAACCTGCCCTTGGCTCCCACTGAGACCACTTTGTGCTCCCGCCCCACGACCCACTGTCCTCTCTATGCCAGGCTGTGATGAGCGTCTTGGCACGGTGGCCTTAGGGCCCGAGTTGTTCACTTGGGATAGGTTCGTCTTTGTTCATCTCAGCCTTCGGGGCGCAGGAGGGGCATAGTCAGGGAAACTGAGTCTTGGAAAGGGTGAACGGTTCCAGGTCTCTTCATGCACCACCTGAAGCACTCTGATGACAGAAAGCTCCGCCCACGCAGCACTCTGCTTTGTTCTGTGCTCGAGCTCTGAAGTCCAGCTGGAGCCCCTCTGGGCCCCCTCCCGCTTGGCAGGGGGTGTGGGCTTGGCCCTGGGAAGACCAGCCAGGGGCCGGGGGCCGGGGCCCGGGGCCCTGAGGTTTCCATGGTGAGCTCCCCTGGGGTGGGGGCCAGGGTGGGACTTTCCGTCTGGGTGGAAATCTGACCCGAAGGCCCAGGACGGAGGAAATGCCTTCCCCAAATGTGCGGCGGAGAGAAATGGCCGGCCCGGGACTGCAGCCAGGCAGAGGCCCAGGGTCCTACAAAGCCCAGAGCCTGGGACCCCTGGGGAGTTCTGAGGGGCGGGGTAAGCACCCACTCCTAGGGAGGGGGCCCTGCACAGGCTGAGGGAATACAGCTGCTATGTGCACTTGGGGTACACCTTATTCTGTTTTGCGTCTGTGGTGGGTAAGTGGCTGGCTAGGACCCGAACTGGCTGTGTCTCTGGCCCCTGGTGAGCAGGTATGGTGAGGCCTTGCTGTCTTTCCTGTTTCCCAGGTGTGAGGTTACAGCTTCAGAGAGCTGAGAGCTGAGGGTCGCACAGCAGGTTGGGGCAGGTCTGCCTCCCCACCCAGCACCTGTCCTCTGTCCTTGGCCCTGTCACCTGCGATGCCAACACAGGCACAGGCCTGGCTGGCCTCCGGGTCCAATGCATGGCCCCTTTAAAGAGGGCTTGCTGTATGCTTGGGGCAGGGGGCTGCTGAAGTGACCTGAGATGCGGCCCCTGTGTGCGTGAGGACCCCAGGACCCCAGCTCTGAGGCAAATGATGCTCTTGCTCCTAAGGCAGAATTTGAGTCTTTACATTGTCACGTGTTGTCCCCCACCTCTCCCTCTGCCCCCAAGCTCACACCCACCCAGGGCCCTGGGTCAGGTTCAGGTCTCGCCGCGTCATGATTGTGCTGGGGAGAGGGCTCCCTGAGCAGCCTGGTCAGTGGCCATGAAAGAATAGGGCTGGGACGGAGGGTGGGTGGGACTGGGATGTGGCCAGGGGCCGAGGAGGGCCAGGAATGTCTGGGTGGAGCCATGGGTGACATGGGGCGGGGCCATGGGTGAGATGGAGGCGGGGCCAGAGAGAGATGGGCGGGGCCAGGGGAGATCGTGGCCAGGTGGGAGCAGGCCCTGGGTGGGTCTGAGTTCCCTCCTGGAGAGGTGCTCCATGGGTGACTTCCTTCCTGTCTGGGGAAGGCCCATCTGCGCCTACTTGCCTGTTTCTCCGGGTCCAGCTCTTCAGCTGACCTGTTCTGTGGACACTAGCAGCCTAGGTTCCCAAGCGGGTCTCACTGGTGTGCTTTTCTAGGCAGTGGAGACTGGGGTGGGGGCTCCACCAGTCTCAGGAAGGTCTCTTAGAGGAAGGGGCCTCCGTGCTGTGTCTTTTGTTCTCATTTGAACCCCAGGATCCCTCCCGGAGCCCCCTGACCCCCAAAGTTCCTGCCCCTTCGGCCTTCCCCTGCCTTTGTGGGGGAGGTCTTGTCTCAGGGTGCTGTCCCTGCCCCTTGGGTCTCCATGTCCTTATTCTTGGCTGACCCAGTCTGGGTTGCAGCACCTTTCCTCTCCCTGGTCACATAACACAAGGCCCCAGCTGTGCGTGTGTTCAGGGATGCATGGTCAGCTGGACGCATGGACAGGGAAGTTCTCCCGGAACTTCTGCACTGGAAGCTCAGCTCAAAAGTCTGGCCTCCTTCTTGGGTGCTCTGGGAATTTCCTTGATAGCCAGCAGTGGCCGCATTGTCCCCACGCCCAGTATTAGGCAGGTCCTGCTCCTTCAGCCCCAGATGTGACTGTGTGCCTACTCAGTGCTGGCCTGTGGTTCCGGAGGTGGCCAGATGCCCTTCATGTGGTCTGGTGGCACTGCCAGCCAAGTACAGATGGACAGGGAGGAGAGCAGGGTCCCCGGGAGCGGAGTGTGGGAGGATCTACCTGATGCTTCTGTCCAGGCGAGGCCGTGTGGGTTGGGCCAGCAGAGTTTAGCAGAGTCCGTGGCTGGACTAGAGCTGGGGCTGAGGAAAGGGGAGGGGAGGAATGAGGCAGATGGAGCACTTGGGGGGGTGCTGAGGTGCAGTTGTCCCCCCCCCCACTCCGGGGGACCCTGGAGGAGCTGTTTTGAGAGGCTGGAGGTGATGGCCGGGCTCTGGAGGTGCGGCGTGTCTTGGTCCTGAGTTTGAGTGGCCTCTTGGATATTGAGTGGCCCTCCCGGGAGCACTGGACAGAGCGGCGTGGAGCGTGCACTCACGGAGGCTGGTGGGCACATACAGGCCACGGGCACAGATCCCCCTAGAGGTGAGGGATGAGTTGAAGAGGGGAGGTGAAAGAGGTGGTCAGACCAGGAGAAAGGGGGTCCCCAAAATCCAGTGAGGGAAGTCTTCCAGGAAGAAGGGGGGGTACCCAGCCAACACTGGGCTTTCATGGGACCTTCGAGGGGACCAAGACTGTGTTGGGACTTGGGCTGCAGATGGGGTGAGGACAGACCCGCCTGTGGCTGCCACGCTTGTCGGGAACCAGAGCCGTGCAGTTTTTGCTCGCAGTCATTCTGGGGCGGGTAGACATGGGTTCAGGGGTTAATGAAATGAACTCTCATCTGCGACTGGCTCGTGTGGGGGGGTGTCTGTGCCAGAACCGTCCCCCCTTCCTGGCTCCCACTCGGGAAGCGTAGCCACGACTGAACCAGAGATGGTGTCTGAGCGCGGCAGGCTGACCGCGGCGGAGTCCAGCTGTGCGTGAGCCCTGGCGCTGGAATTGCCAGCCTCGTGCAGCCCAGAGCCAGCCTGCGGAAGTGGGCCAGCCGCACCTCCGCACAGGATTAGAGGGATGTGTAATGGATTAAAGATCAAAAAATGTTAATTAAGAAATGGTCTTTCCTAATAAGATGCCTTCAAGGGCACAGGCCTGGAAAGGAGGGGTTTTCTCGTTTTGGCAACAGTTTTCGTTGTAATGAAATTGGTTCGCAGACAGTGGGGAGGACCCCACGTAAGTCTCGTTTTTCAAGACATCTCCATCCACATTAATTAGCGATAAAAAATGGAGGCGCGAGCGGCTGACTGGCAGGAGGCAGTGCGTGGGGGTCCTGTGAGGCTGCGAGGACTTCAGAGGATCCTGTCTGTGTCCGTGGACCGTCCTGTCAGAAGAGCTGTTCCTGGGGGCCATCTGTGGAGGAGGCCCGTGGGGCCGAGACCTTGCTCTGGGAAGGGGCTGCCTGACCCTTGTATGCACCCACGCTCCGAGCTTCTTCCTCTAGTGACCGAATATGGTTCTTCGCACTTGAGCACGGCAACCGGACTCTCCTGCCTCCATAGAATCAAAACTTCGAAAGCGCCAAACTCGGCTGTGTCTGTGTGCTGATATGATGGGCGTTGGGTCTCTGTCTTGGCCCTGCCTGCCCACGTTCACTTCCACTTCCCTGGGCCTTTCTGGGTCCCTAGGGTGTGACCTTCCATCATGTGGAATGTCTCTGAAAGCTCCTGTAGCCGGACTGTTGAGGGCCGTGTTCTGGAATCTGCTGAGCCCTTCACTCTGTATGTTGTGTCCTGCTTCAAATCTTAACTGCTGGACTCCTGAGCCTCCAGTTTCCCCATCTGCTGAGTGGAGCCAGTGTTCAACGCCTCCTGGCTGGTTCCACTGTGCCTGGTGTGGTCACAAGTAGTAGCTTGGGCTGGGAGGGAGTGGAGCTGAATACGCAGCACTTCGGGACTGTGCCTCCGTTGCTTGGAAGCAGAGGAATCTGTGTGTGGGTTCCAGGGGACCCTGATGGAAGCTGGCAGTCGCCCCTCCTGCAGGCTCAGGCCTGCCGCGTTTGAGTTTCCTGCACCCTCCAGGGTGCAAACCTCATTTTCCAAGAAGCCAAAGAAAGTGGAGCCATTCACAGCCCGGGGCTCGCCTCCCAAGGCTCACAGGCTTGGGGAAAGCATGGAGGAAGACCTGGTGGAAGGGCTCCTCCGACGAGGCCGGGCACCTCTGAAGGCCGTGTGCATATTTCCTTGCCCACGGCACTGCTGTCTTTCCTCTGGCCATGGTGCCAGGGGCGCGCAGACAGGACATCATAGGAGCCTCTGAAACTCCCTTTCCTCTCTGGTTGGAGAGGCTACTCCTGGCTCGAGAATGAGCAGAGCAGTTCTCCCCTGCCTGAGTGGGCCAGGGCAATGCCGCACTTCCCTTTTTTCCGTACATTCCTGCCTGTTCGCAGCATCTTTCCTCTCTCCCATGAAAACATTTCAACGATACACATGGCACAGGGAGTTCACCTTCAGATGGACAGTGGGTCAAGTGCATTCGCGTTGCTGAGTACCATCACCCCCTTCCGCCTCCAGAACCTCTCAGCTTTGGCTTTGGTGCTTGATTGTTTGGGGGCCAAAGCCAGCTGTGCTCAGGGCTTACACCTGGCTCAGTGCTCAGGGATCACTCCTGGCAGTGCTTGGGAAAACCTGTGGGGTGCTGGGGCTGGAACCTGAGTTGGGCATGTGCCAAGGGCAAGTGCCTGTCTGCTGTCGTCTTCGTCGTCTTCTTCTTCTTCTTCTTCTTCTTCTTCTTCTTCTTCTTCTTCTTCTTCTTCTTTTCTTCTTCTTCTTCTTCTTCTTCTTCTTCTTCTTCTTCTTCTTCTTCTTCTTCTTCTTCTTCTTCTTCTTCTTCTTCTTCTTCTTCTTCTTCTTCTTCTTCTTCTTCTTCTTCTTCTTCTTCTTCTTCTTCTTCTTCTTCTTCTTCTTCTTCTTCTTCTTCTTCTTCTTCTTCTTCTTCCTCTTCTTCTTCCTCTTCTTCTTCCCTTCCCCTTCCCTTCCCCTCCTTCCCTTCCCCTTCCTTCCCCTTCCCTTCCCTTCCTCCTCCTCCTCTTCCTCCTCCTCTTCCTCCTCCTCTTCCTCCTCCTCCTCGTCTTCCTCCTCCTCCTTTCTCTTCTTCCTCTTCCTCCTCCTCCTTCTTCCTCTTCTTCCTCTTCCTCCTCCTCCTTCTTTCCCTCTTCTTCCTCTTCCTCTCTCCTCTTCCTCCTTCTTTTTCCTGTTCCTCCTCCTCCTCTTCCTTCTCCTCTTCCTGCTCCTCTCCTCCTCCTCTTCCTCCTCCTCTTCCTCTTCCTCCTCCTCCTCTTCCTCCTCCTCCTCTTTCTCCCTCTTCTTCTTCCTCTCCTCACCTGGTGATGCTCAGGGGTTATTCCTGGCTCTGCACTCAGGAATTACTCCTGGCAGTACTCAGGGGACCATATGGGATGCCGGGATTGAACCCAGGTCAGCCGCATGCAAGGTAAATACTCTACCCACTGGACTATCGCCCCAGCCCCATGCCTTCCTTTTTGAGGCTGAGTAATACTCCCCATGTGGCTGTTTGTTCATCTGTTGATGGACTCTGGGTTGTGTCTCATCAGGATGCCCATTTTACAACATCGCCTTGGCTGTGAGCTCTTCTCTTCTTCTGGCCTGGATGGGGCGCAGTGGTAGGGGACTGCATCTTGTTCGCCTGGCTTCCTGGCCTTCAGTCTCTGGGAGCTGGATGGGGAGGCCCAGGGGCTTCATTGGATGAGTCCCCTCCTGTCCACCATCCCCTACAGTTTGGCTCTGGAGACAGATGACCCCAACATGTAGCTCCTCCATGTTGCCCTGTGGCTTCTAGCCTGGGTGGTACCAAGAGGGTAGCAAGAACCCCAGGAAGTTGGTGCCACAGCAAGCGAAGGAGATGTGTTATGATCTTGGTGGAGCAGGAATAGGTGGGTGCGCTGGCCCGTGGTCTCAGGTGTACATCTAGTCGGTGACACTGAGCGGGAAGCGAAGACCGCATGGCTCCTAATCACGACAGAGCAAAGCTAGGAGAGGAGGAGCCATGTGATCATCTCGCTGGGGTGAGGGCCCCGCCTGATACAGGGCCCGAGGAGCCAGAGGAAAAGCCAGAGAAGTGCGCGGCGGGGGGCACCTCATGCCTGAGTCTGCCCTGCGTTTTGCGTCTACACCTGTCACCAGGTGTGCCTGTGGTCATATGTGTCATGTGCTTTTGTGTCCACGTATGCCACTGTGTCTGTCTGCTGTCATGTGGGCGTCTGTCCGTGCGAGAGGCATATATGTGTGTCTTTATGCGTGTGACTGTATGAAGTGCCTGTGTCCAGTGTATGTGACTGTGTGTCTGGGTCCCTGCTTGTGACAGTGTCTATGGCATGTGTGTTCGTGACTGTGATGTGACTGTCACGTGTTTCTATCCACCGCGTCTGACCGTCAGGAGTACATCAGTGTCCAGATACCTGTGTCCTGTGCAGGGTGCCTGAGTGTTATATGTCTCCACATGCTGAGTGCTGTGTGTCCATGTGAGGGTCTGTGTCCGTCTATATGTGACTCTGCATTTGTGTTATGTTTGTGGCTGTGTCCAGGTGTGTGTGCCCGGATCCATGTTCCATGTGCAGGCATTGTTATATGTGTTTTTTTTTTTTTTTTTTTTTGCTTTTTTGGGTCACACCTGGCAATGCTCAGGGGTTACTCCTGACTCTGCACTCAGGAATTTCTCCTGGTGGTGCTCGGGGGACCATATGGGATGCCGAGGATCGAACCCGGGTTGGCATGGGCTGGCCGTGTGCAAAGGCAAACGCCCAACCCGCTAGGCTATTGCTCCAGCCCCGATGTGTATATCTATTTATACATCTCACTTTTTTGCTTCTCCTGTGACAGCCTGTGTCTGAGTCATGTGAGCGACATGTGTCTTTGTCCATGCATGTGGCTGTATCATACATATGGCTGTTTTTTTACCCATGTGCATTGCTGTGTCCTGTGTCCTCTTTACTCTGTCACATATGTGACTGGATGCCGTGTGCATGTCTGGGTGTCTGAGTCCTGTGTGTATTTATCTGTTCAGATATGTGACTGTTGGCGGCATGTGTGCCTGTGTCTGTGGGACCAGCTGTGCGTGTTGGGACCACTCTGTGGGAGCTTCGCACCGGCTTTTCTTCCTACCTGGGTGCTTCTGCACTGAGGCGAAGGCCAGAGATACGGGATCAGCAGGACATGGAAGGTTCTTATTTCTGAGACACAAAGCTTGTGGACTGTTTGCCTCGCTCATCGCATCATTGGGAGAGGGGCGGGAGGTGGGTCCTTTCTGCTCTGGGTCCTATGGGTGCATCTGGCCAGCACCCCTCTGAGATGCAGAGTGCCTGTTGGTGGAGATCTGGTGCTGTGCAGGGGCGGGACGGGCTTCTTAAACCCGCCCCACCAGCGACCCCACCGCAGGTGCGTGCTGCTGAAAGCACCGAGGCGTCTTGCCTGGGTTGATGTCTTCATCGGCTTTTCTGTTACACATCCAGCAGCCTTTTACTGGTGCCAGCTTTTTTGTCCCCCACCCTTCAGTGATGTGACTTACACGGGGCTCCTGACCTGCAGTTAAAGAAGCTGGGGTGACACCTTCTCCCCTCACCCCACAGACACACACCTTCCCTTAGCAGCCGGGACCCTCTGATCCCCTTTGATGCTGAGATTGAGCCTCAGAGGGATGTGGGCCTGCATTTGGGTGGCAGAGTGTGTGTCTCTGTGTGTGTGATGTGTGGTGTGTGTGTTGGCCCCATGCACAGAGTTTGGAAAGATGGTTCTTGGTGGATGTGGTTCAACGGGCAGGTGGCCCAGGGGACATCAGCTGGGGCAGGGGGTGACCCTGGCCAGCGTGTTCCAGCTGTTCTGCAGGAATCAGCTCCATGCCCGCCCTTGGAGAAGTCGTTATTCCCCCCGCCAGCCCCCCTTGGGTGGCAGCACCCCAGGGTGCCCCTTAACCCCATTGTACACTTGAGCCCTGTGAGCCTCAGTGAAGACAGTGCTTGAGTTGGAGGCTCATTCTTTTCGTCCATTGGGTAGGGGGTACCTGGGTGAAACCTGAGCAGGTTCAGCCGGATCCTGAGCCTGAGTGAGCGCAGACCACGGAAACTCTCTGAATCATGAACGGGGCCAGGTGGGAGCCCTGATGTGGGAAGCGGGTCGCTCCGTTAGGAAGGAGAGGAGGGCTTTCCAGCTGGGATGTCTCATTCCAAACCAGCAGCTCTGCGCAGGAGTGCTTGGTTTGCGTTAGATCTGGCGGTGTACAGAGGTACGATACATGCCATCACACAGCGTTCATTCCTGACCAGAACTTCCACACGCCCTGTTCGGCAGCCCCTGCCTCTCCGCCACCCTCCAGGGCACCCCTGTGGTCGCTCAGCAGGGGTAGCACTTCCCTCCAGCTGTAGGACCCTGCCCCCACCTGCAGCTTGCAGCACCTCCATGCTAGAACACTTTGCTCCTTGTTTTATTTTGGCCACACCTCATGGTGCTCAGGGATTGTATATGGTGTCAGGGATTGAACGGACCACTGTGTGCAAAGCGGGAGGCTTATCCCTTGTCTTATCTCTCTAGTCCTGCTTTTGCTTTTTGGAAAGTGTTTCATTGTATAAAGTAGCAACAACTTCCCTCCCCAGACCAGTGTCCAGCCGATCGAGTTCTTGAAAGGTAGAAGAATGCTGTCGATACTGTTGGAACCACCTCTCAGGTCTTTGCCTGGCCCTCCAGGAGCCTGTTCTACACAGTGTCAGCCTGAGTCACCAACTAGCTGGTGTTGGGGTGTTGGGGTGGGTTCCCGAGTTGCCTCTTTCCAGTGTCCAGAGCATGACCTTGCTAACACTTCCTCATATTTCTGTTTTGGTGTCAGGGGTGGGGGGTGGGGAGCATATCCAGTGCTGCATGGGGCTTCTCTGGCTTAGTATTGAAGATTTGCTCCCAGCAGCCTTTGGGCGACGGAGGGTATGTTTGTGGTGCCAGGGACCAAGCCAGGGCTCCTGCATGCAAGCATGTGTTTCCACACCACTGAGCTCTCCTCCCAGCACCAGAGTCCCTCCCTCCCTCCCTCCCTCCCTCCCTCCCTCCCTCCCTCCCCTCCTCCCCCTCCCTCCCTCCCTCCTTCTCTCCTTCCTTCCTTCCTTCCTTCCTTCCTTCCTTCCTTCCTTCCTTCCCTCCTTCCTTCCTTCCCTTCCTTCCTTCCTTCCTTCCTTCCTTCCTTCCTTCCTTCCTTCCTTCCTTCCTTCCTTCCTTCCTTCCTTCCTTCCTTCCTTCCTTTCTTCTTCCTCCCCCCCCCCTCCCTCCATCTCTTCCTTCTCTCCTTCCTTATGAGCCCAGGGCTTCACACATGCCTTCTGCTGAACCACATCAAGGAGTGTGAGTTCTCCCGTTTTCAAAAGGATGATTCTTTCCAGATCCTTTAAAACAGACCC
>JAJIBD010011071.1:0-13165 GCA_021461705.1 Cryptotis parvus
TAAATAATAACTTTCTAAGGAAATATTCAAATTTTTTAGCATAATGGAAAGAAGGCTCAAGAACTTTTAAAATTAGATAAATAACTTTAGACTTCTTGGCAAGGCGCGAGCCTCAGGAGACCAAATGCTAACTAACGTCCAAGCTTGCTAAACGGTGCAGAGAAGTGATAAAAGAAGACCTCAAAGACAGAAGAGCAGAAATACTGGAAGATGCAACAGAAGCCGGGAAAAGCATTCGCACCACCTGCCTGTCCTTCACCAACTATAAGACCAAGATGACTGCCCTCCGACGCCCTGATGGATCTATCACATCTTCCAGAAAGGCAATGGAGAAGATTATCCAGGACTTCTACTCAAATCTCTTTGATAGCCACATCCACCTGCCCACATACCAAATTCCACAGGATGGATATGTCATTCCCAACGTTCTCCCTTCTGAAATCCGACATGCCATTTCGTCGGTAAAGAAGGGAACAGCACCAGGCCCAGACAAAGTCAGACCCAAACACCTGAAGAATCTGCCGTCCGTACTCATCAATACACTAGCTTGGCTCTTCACACGCTACCTGTCCGAATGCAAGGTGCCCTCCCAATGGAAAACCAGCAGGACAGTTCTACTGTTCAAGAAGGGAAACATTCACAACATTGGCAACTATCGCCCCATCTGCCTGTTGTCCGTCATCTACAAGCTGTTTACACAAGTCATCCTGAACAGGATTGGCAGAACACTAGATGAAGGACAACCATGCGAGCAAGCAGGCTTCCGGAAAGGATTCAGCACAATCGACCATATCCACACAGTAACCAAGCTCATTGAGGTTTGTAGGGAATACAAGATGCCGCTCTGTCTCACATTCATTGATTTACAGAAAGCCTTTGATTCTGTGGAGACTGAAGCAGTCATAGAAGCCCTAGCCAAACAGGGTGTTCAAACCCAATACATCAAGATCCTTCGTGAGCTGTATTACGGATTCACCACCAGGATCTCACCATTCTACAAGGAAGTGATCATTGATGTCAAAAGAGGGGTCTCGACAGGGTGATACCATTTCACCAAAACTCTTCAGCACCACCCTCGAGAACATCATGTGACAATTAGAATGGGAAGGAATGGGAGTGAAGATAGATGGTCGGCAACTACACCACCTCCGCTTCGCTGATGACATCGCTCTAATAACACCAAACATTAGCCAAGCTGCACAAATGCTGGCTAACCCCGATCGAGAATATGGAAAGATAGGTCTATAGCTGAATCTAAAGAAAACTATGTTCATGGAAAATGAACTCGCTCCAGAGGCCCCATTCACTCTCAATGGAACAGACATCTCTGAATGCAGCAGTTATGTGTACCTAGGTTGAGAAGTCAACATGATGAATGACCTAAAATCTGAGCTGCGCAGGAGGAAGAGAGCGGCATGGAAAGCCTTCAAAGGCATCGAAGAAATAGCTAAAAGGACAAAGAACCTCCGGCTCCAGGCACATCTCTTTGACTCCACCGGTTCTCCCTGCATTAACAAACACCTCAGAGACCTGGGCCCTATGAAAGCAGGATGAGAATGCTATTCGGGTCTCCCCAGAGAGGAATCGAAAGAGCTATACTTGGAATATCATGCCTCACTCAAGTGAGAGAAGGAATCCAGTTCCGACCTCCATCGCTATTCCAGAATCAGGAACGCTGTCTCATTTGCCAAGGCATCGAAAATCAGATGGGCTGGACATGTAATACGATTTGGAGGTGACCGCTGGACTAGAGTTGTTACCGACTGGATCCCATGGGTTGTCAAAAGATCACGTGGCCGCCCACCTACAAGATGGTCAGACTTCCTTGTCAAGACCCTGAAGGAATGGTTTGAGGTTCTTCATATTCCTGAATCAACCAGATGCCATTGGGCTACATTGGCACGTGATAGGGTCCAATGGAAATGTTACTGGCACCCGCTCGAGCAAATCGATGAATAATGGGATTCAAGTGATCAAGTGATCAACTTTAGACTAATATTGTTGTGAACCTAGTATACTTTCATACTCAGGAGCACAGAAAAGAGTCCCCTGGAGTCTAATGTTGTGTGGCAGCCCAGAAGGTTACTGCTAGGAAACAGTGCAATGTATTTTTTTTTTCTACTTTTTCATTTCCCTACCCATGGGGTGTTAAATAAGCTATCTCAATTAAGAACAGGTACTGCTTGGGAACTGTGGTTTACAAGCCGGAATTAGTAGGGAAGTAGTTATTTCTACATGATGAGATCTACAGGAAGCAACATGAACAAAATAGTCGTTCATATAATACATGTAATATTGATTTCTCACAACAGTGGTGCCAGGCAGGACCAGTCTGTCAGCATTTCCATCACAATAGCATTTCCATCCACAATCCGACATGTGTGAGGCTTCATAACCCCCTCTCTTTCAGGTCCTCTGGAGTAGGGAAACACTTAACTCCATTCTCACAGTTCACAGGTAAGACTTATTCTTTTCAGTTTTGTCATAAAGACAAAAGTTCTTGGAAAGTAGATTTCCTTAGTTATATTCAGTCTTTTTGAAAGTCTAAAAGGCAACTGAGTCATGATAGAAAAAAATCATCTAGAGGGCCAGAGAGATAGGACATGGCCAACCTGGATTCAATTCCCAGAACCCCATATGGCCCCCCGAGTCCTCCAGGAGTGATTCCTGAGCCAGGAGTAAGCACTTACCATTGCTGGGTGTAGTTCAACAAAAAAAAATGGAGAGAGAGAGAGAGAGAGAGAGAGAGAGGAGAGAGAGAGAGAGAGAGAGAGAGAGAGAGAGAAAATATCCAGAGAATCTTATCACTTAAGAAATCTGTGCCAAGGGGCCGGAGCGATAGCCCAGTGGGTAGGGCGTCTGCCTTGCACGCAGCCGGCCCATGCCGGCCCGGGTTCGATACCTGGCATCCCATATGGTCCCCTGAGCAACGCCAGGAGTAATTCCTGAGTGCAGAGCCAGGAGTAACTCCTGAGCATCGCCGGGTGTGACCCAAAAAAGCAAAAAACAAAAAAAAAAAGAAATCTGTGCCGAAAAAGAAAAAAAAAAAAAAAAAAAAAGAAAGAAAAAGAAATCTGTGCCAGAAATACCATGAACAGTGAGGAAAAAGATATATTTGGAGAAAACTACTGCTGAAATGTAGTTAAGGACCTGAGATAAGATTATCCTATATTGAGGCCAGAGGGAGAGTAATGAGTAAAGTGCCTTCCTTATGTGCAGCCACCCCATATACCATGTCCCAGAAACATGCAGGAGTGAGCGGGTTGTGGCCCCCAAAAAAAAAAAACGATTGTTCTTTATTCAAGGTAGGTTTGCTTGGGGTGGAGCAATAGAAGAGCAAGTAGGGATCTTTGTTGCATGAAGTTGACCAGCTTCATATCCTGGCATTTCATGTGGTCTCCGTGTACTGCCAGAAATAATTCCTCCGTGCAGAGCCAGAAATAAGTCCTGAGCACCACTGGGTTTGGCCCAAAAAACCCTCCCAAAAAAAAACTCAAGGTAGGTCTGCTTGTGTCTCAATAAGAAAAGCAGACTGAGTAGAGAGTCAAACGGGGTAAGGCAATTGTCTTGCACATGGCTGACCTGGGTACAATCCCTGGCACCAAATATGGTAGCTCACCCGCACCACCGAGTCCCTCCAGGAGTGATACCTTAGTGCAGAGTCAGGACTAAACCCTGAGCGCCTCATGTGTGACCACACCCACACCCCAAAAAAGTGGGTACAGAAACAGTTAAAAAAAAAAAAAGCTAAGTGAAGACAGTAGCAGAGTTCTGAGTGATACTTCAACACCGAAAGGTAGGAGAGAAGCATGGAACAGGAAAAAATTAAGATTATACTTTTGAATTCTGTCCTCCAGAAGTGTGAAAAAAAATAATTGATTGATTTCTCTTGATTTTAGACACCAGATCATGGTCATTTACTATGAAAGTCCTAGGAAACTTATATAAGGTCTTATAATATTTTGTTTTAAATACCAAGTTAAACCATTTCATTATCACAATCAAACACAAAAATATACTGGAAACACTACCACTTTGGCAGATCAGAATCTTCTATCTACGACTGGCAACAAACCAGAAGTGAAAACTGACTGCATGGAAAATAATACAATAACATATCAACAATAATGGGAAAGAAAAAGGGGGAGTGATTAAAGTAAAAAGAGCAGCATCGGTAAAAAATAAAATTTAAAATGAAATATTAAAGGATATGTTTTTTTTTGGGGGCAGGGAGAAGAGTGTTGGTTTTGGGGGACATAACCGCCTGTGATCAGGAATTACTTCCGGCTCTGCACTAAGGGATCATATCTAGCAGGGCCAAGATCCCTAGCACAAGTATGTGTGTCCTGAAAAGTACCACAATCAAGTGTGTGGAGGCCTACGTAATCCCAATGATGACAACAAAGGGGGCGGTGGGTAGAGGAGACACACATGGGATGGGAGAGGGATCTGGGGAACTAAAAAATCTTTATCATTTCAGCTGAAATCAACAAAGTAACATGTGGGGCCAGAGCAATAGTCCAGTGGGTAAGGCGTTTACCTTGCACGCGGCCGGCCCATGCCTGATCCCTGGCATCCAATATGGTCCCCGAGCACCGCCAGGAGTAATTCCTGAGTGCAGAGCCAGGAGAAAGCCCTGAGCATTGCCGGGAGTGACCCTCCCCAAAAAAAAAACAGTGTGACCCCCCCAAAAAAAAAAAAAAAAAACAAAGTAACATGTGTAATGAATTTTTAAAAAGGCAAGGTAGGTCTGTTTAAAAAAAGCACAGTAAATATCATAAAGGACATGTCTGCAAACAGCAAGGTAATTCTTTGGTGTATAGAGTTGTCTGACCGTGAGCAAAATCTAACCCATTGCCTATTTTGATATCTCAGTTTTGTTGGAACATAGCCATGACTTTCATTGCATTCAGTCACATATGTACAATTGATTTTCCAGAGTTGAATAGTTGCCATAGAGACTTAATGGCCCTCAGAGCTCAAAATATTTACTATTTGGCCATTAATTTAGGATACTACATGAAAGTATTTAATTCCTATCCAGCTACAAATATCACTATTCCCTTCAAAATAATTATGAAAACCAAAATTTCACAGTCTACATTTGGAACCCAACCTCCCATCTATGCTTCCTATTGAGGATGAGGCTAGAACTCTGGTCTGAAAACCACTGAGCTATAGCTATATGGATTAAAAATGCCTGTCTCAAGGAAACAAACCAAAAATTTTGAATAAATATAGGGAAGGGCGTATACTCTGGGCTCTCTTTTTGGATTTGCTAAATTTTTCTATTTGTTTTTGTTTTTGCAGTAAGCCCTGAAATAGTATGACACTTGGACATTTTATTAATTCAGTACTTTATAAGAAAACTGTGTTATTTTTGTGGGCCGGAGCAATAGCCCAGCGGGTAGGGCGTTTGCCTTATACGCGCCCGCCTATGCCGGCCCAGGTTCGATTCCCGGCATCCCATATGGTCCCCAAGCACCGCCAGGAGTAATTCCTGAGTGCAGAGCAAGGGAGTAACCCCTGAGCATTGCCGGGTGTGACCCCCAAAAGGCAAAAAAAAAAAAAAAGTATGCCACCCGCACGGCAAGCCTGCAAGCTGCTCGTGTCATATTTGATATGCCAAATACCAGTAACATTTATATTAGGTCATCACCATGACCTAATACAATGGTTTGAGGCTCTTTATGTTCCCGAGCAAGCGGATGCTTTGGGTTCTACTAGCATGAGACAGGACATATGGAGATATTACTGGTGCCCGCTCTAGCAAATAGATGATCAACGGGAAGATAGTGATAGATAGTGATAGTGTTATTTTATTCTGGTGGTATATTCTACACAGAAAATAACACATCTAAAGAAAAAACTGCATGCTTAGATTTGCTTAATCTCTAGTATTCTAATTACCACTTATTTTCAATTCGACTAAATCAAAAAACTATCTCCATACAGAAAAACTTTAAATATAATTATATTTTTCTAATAGGGACTGAATATAAGCATAAAGATGTTTTAAACTGTGAAAACAATCTTAATTCACTTCATTACTATAACACAGTATAAAAACAGTAAATGGTTAACTTTATTCTTGAAAAAAACTATTCTTTGACTTTCTAAAGAATACACTAGTACAACATATTCCAAAATATACAAAATAATACATCTAGTTAAATAGTTGTAACTAATGCTGAAATATCAAAATATGCATTCTAAGATTTTATTTGGAAATAGTGCTTCCAACGGTTTATTTCCCTTAAAAGATTGAACTGTTAAAAAAAGATTGAATAGTTGACTTGTAATGTGTAAAAAAGCAACTGTTGAGTTATAATGTGTTTTCTGAATTCTCTTGATATAAAAATCATAAAAGTATAAGCATACTACTAACCTTGATTTCCTTTTAAAACAAACTAAACACATGAAAATACTAATGCTATTATAACATGTTAATCTTAAATTTTTGGTTTATAACTGAAAATAATCTAGCTGTTTTGATACTATGAAGTAAAAAGTAAAGAAAAAATTCTTTTAATAATCTAAATAGTAATTAACAGTGTTTAGAGTTAGCAGTAGTACAAAAATAGTCTTTCTTTCCCACTCAAAAGGTTCTAAAATCTGTAATGTTATTTTGGGTAATATTTAACATAAGCAAATCACACACAAAAAAAAAACACATGCATATTTAGAATGAAGACATTTAAAAGATTTAAAGATTTAAAGCTTTGACTATCAACTTACCTTCTTCTGATACCAGACTATAGCATCTGTAACTTTGGACGCCATTTATTCCACTGAAGTCACACATTCGTCATTGTAGGCTGTGCAAGAAAGAAAAACATGTAGACGACTTTATTTCCACCTTCCAAAAAGGATAAATATCAACATGCATACATAGCACTCTGGTTACTCGCCGCAGCAAAAGACATATGACTATACTGATATTACACCCTTCCTCATTACTATTTTAGCAACAGGCTCTCTTAAGTAAACAAAAGTCAGTTGCCGTAATAGAAGAAGTTTCTATTTGAACCTAACACTTGAATTTTCTTTTAGAAAGACGTTTTTTAAGTTGCTGAAATAATTTTCAGAATTTACCAATTTATGCTGGAAATTCTTTATTTTTAAGTTCACATATGATAGAAATCGACTCATTTACTCAGCAACCAATCCACTTAGCTGTAGTTTCTTTTCAGGAACTAGTGTCAATTACTTTTGTTTAACAGAGATGTCAAAATTTATAAAATTAAATTTCCCTCATTCTACTCAGTAAACACAATGCTGAACTAAAATCAAGAGACTGGAGAAACCCAATTAATTTACTGTTAAATATTAAGACAATATTGGAGTCAATTACACAGGAATAACTTCTCAGATGTCACAGTTTGCTAATTAGACACTCACAACACATTTCATATGCATTTTTCCTGGGACTATAGTAAACAGAACTAAACTTAGCTCCTTAGCCCCAGAGAGAATTCATCCAGATGGACTATAGGTAACTACAATATTTTTCTACTAGTAAAACCACAGAAGTATGTAAGGTGCCTTTGGTATGGTGTTCAGAGGGACCTAAAACAGGATCAAATACAGATAAGCCCCAGAACTATCAAACCAGGATCATCCTAGGCCAGAGGATCTCAGGGAAGTATTGACTTAAGTTTCAGGGAATGAAACGACCAAGTCTGTCCTAGAACTGCAATTTCTGCCAAGTACTAAGAGATGTTACCATTAGGTTTATCTATAATAAGCAGTGTTACCATAAATTTTCTATACTATTATGGGAATTAAATAGGATTTAATACAATGAGAAGATACACTCAAATGTTTACATCATTAACATCTAAATAAAAGGCATTTTTAAAAAATGACAGTCTTATTTGGGGGCCACACCTGGTGTTGCTCAGAGTCTACACCCAGCTTACTAGCCTCCTGCATGCAAAGCAAGCACTCAGCCTATTTTTAATCCAGCCCCTAAGGCCTATATTTGGAGAGTGTTATATAAAACAGAGTAGGTTGGGGTTTTTTTTTGGGGAGGGTGTAAGTGGGAGGGTTTTTGGGTCAATTTCAGAGATGTTCAGCGGTTGCTCCTGGTACTGCCTTACTCCTGGTGGTACTCAGGGACTATATAGGATGCTGAGGAGCGAACTTGTATTGGCTACATGCAAGGCACATGCTCTACTTGCTGTACTATCTCTCAGCCCAAGACAGAGCAACTTATTACCTTCCAAAAGATATTAATTTCCATCTTCAGCTGATCAATTTAAACAAGCTCTTTTTTTTCTTCCTTTTTGATCACACCCGGTGATGCTCAGGAATTACTCCTAGTGGTGCTTGGGGAACCATCAGGGATGCCGGGATCGAACCCGGTTTTGCTGCGTGCAAGGTAAACGCCCTACCCACATGCTGTGCTATCGCTCTGGCCCCTGTTTTTTGAAATTATTAAAAACTGCTCAGGCAATCATGGAAAGAAGAGGTGTACACAGTCACCTCAGGATTCAGGGCAAGGAAGATAGCTCAAGGATTAGAACACGGTTCGCTGGCAATGCTTGGGCCCCAGACACCTCAGGTGTAGGGTCCCTGAGCCTGATGGTTTCTGGCTCCATAGTCTGGGCAGCACTACATCCTCCCACCCTAGCAACGAACTATCTAGTCAAACTGGCCGAGTTTTACTAGGATAGGCCACCAGGCCCCCCTGAGCACTGCTTGAAAGGCCCCTTCCTGCCAAAAAAAAAAGGGGCTGGAGTGATAGTCCAGGGGGTAGGGTGTTTGCCTTGCATGCGGTCGGCTCATGCCGGCCTGGGTTCGATTCCTGGCACCCCATATGGTCCCCTGAGCACCGCCAGGAGGGATTCCAGAGTGCAGAGCCAAGAGTAACCCCTGAGCATTGCCGGTGTGACCCAAAAAAAAAAAAAAAAATAAAAATAAAGAACCTGATTCAAACGTTGGCTCTACTGGGAAACTGAAGAAGTCACCTGATCTCTGTTATCCTCCACTCCTTCACTCTACTAAGTAAGTGTAATTCTAAATCCACCCTACACAGGTCCTTGTGACTGATAAGATGATAAACATAACGGGGGCCGGAGCGATAGCACAGCGGGTAGGGTGTTTGCTCTGCATGTGGCCGACACGAGTTCAATCCCCAGCATCCCATATGGTCCCCCAAGCACTGCATGGAGTAATTCCTGAGTATAGAGCCAGGAGTAACCCCTGAGTGTCGCTGGGTGTGACCCAAAAAAGCAAAAAAAAAAAAAAAGATGATAAACATAAAACAGCAAGAATACAGTAAATAAAATGTCAAATTATGATATTATTACCAATTTTATATTAAAAATCCCTTAAACCAGTAATGAGAAGTATTTATTCTTCCCTTTTCTAAACATGGCAGATTAGAGGAGCATATGCACTCAGTTCATGCTGACACTTAAAACAAAAAAATAGCAACCTGATTATCATAAGATCACAAAGTCAATAGTCAACTCACACATATGGATGAGATTTCAAGTTCACCTCCACTAACTTTCCTTAGTCAGGTGTGGTTATTATAATTTCTCCTCACCAAGTTTATTGAGGGAGGTTGTAAATAACTTAGTATCTCCCATTTTTTTCTGTCCTAGATACCTCTGAGCGGTAACCGACAGCTTAAACCACATTTAATTCTAGAGCTTCTTCCAACTAATTCCCTCAAGGGAACCACTCATTACACTATACCTTCATTATATTTGTAAGACAATTATGCATCTTTTCTAGACTCATTCTTCTCATTCCCTTTTTCCTACTTTATCAACCCTCACCACTAAATGCAAATTACAAAAAAATATGAAAATGGAAACTTTTCACATTATCCTTTTACTTTTCACAATCTCTACTGACATAAAATTCCCAATTATCTACCAGATAAAAAAGCATTTCTGGGGCCAGAGCGATAGCCCAGCGGGTAGGGCATTTGCCTTGCACGCAGTCAGCCTGTGCCGGCCTGGGTTTGATCTCCGGCATCCCATATGATCCCCGAGCACCGCCAGGAGTAATTCCTGAGTGCAGAGCCAGGAGTAATCCCTGAGCATCGCCAGGTGTGACCCAAAAAGCAAAAAAGTAAATAAATAAATAAAAATAAAAAGCATTTCTCCTACCTCAGAAGTATAAATCACATGTGTTCCATTATCAAAATATAAAAGAAGTTTTTATTTACCTACTTTACTAAACGTATGAACTATTTAATATATTTGGGTAATATCCACATGGCTATATAAAAATAATAATTTAGTAAAATCTGCCTCATAAAATTATGTATTTTGCATATATTATATTAAACTGTTCTCAAAAATTAACTGTAATAGTAAATTGTATGTTCTACAGATTTTCATCTATTTGCATGAACAGAAATAAAAATGCAGTCTATTTTCTACATATATTCTTTAAGAAATGATACAGCTTACTCAGCAAACTCATTTAATACTTTTCCATTGTGTCAACAAACCTTCATTGACACCAAGTGGCTCATACCTATTTATAAAACAGGTTTTATGGCATGCTGAGACAGATTTCTGAATCACACATCAGACAAAACACAGAGATACTATGTTTCACATGAGTATAAAAATATGAAATAATAAATTAAAAAATTATTTCATGAAAAATAAAATTATTTCTAGTCTTTGGTTCTGAAAATCCAAGATACAAGTCTGCAGAATCTATTACCAAATAATAGCTTTTATTAACGGTCTACCCATCCTCCTCACCCTCATCATGAATCTCCAAATTACTTCACTTGCTGCAAGTAACAGAAATTTGAGCTCTCTTAAGCGGGAAAGTTTTGTCTTGGATCGATAGTTCAGCGGGTAGGGTGTCTGCCTTGCACATGGCTGGCACGGGTTCGATCCCCGGCATCCCATATGGTTCCCCAAGCACCTCCAGGCATTAATTCCTGAGTACAGAGCCAGTAGTAACCCCTGAGCATTGCCGGGTGTGACCCAAAGGGAAAAAAAAAGTACAAGGGTATCTCGCAAATCCAAGCTTAGGGATGTAGCCCATGTGATGAATGAGAATAAAGACGTGGAAAATGGCACAGGCCTCTGTTTGTCTTTATGTGCTTGTTCCCTCCGTCTTGTATGCTTGTTTCTGTTGCTTCTCACTATTCCTCTTGGAGCCCATGAACATGGTCAATTCCAGAGCTTTTTTCCCTCCATTAAGAGGCAGTTAAAGTAAGAATATTAGTTGCATTTCCAATTTTTCTCTCTGGGAAGGGTGGCACTGGCTCAGTGGGCGACAGTTGTTCACTCCTGGTCTCATCCATAATGGGTTGGGAGATCTCACTGTACAAGAACGACTGTTTGGAATCCTGCAGCTCTGGTCATGTGGATGGCAAAAGGAATAAGGAGTAGACGAAAGTGAACAAATATGAGCTAGGTAAACTCTATAAGAATCTCTCCTCAGCCATACACAAACTTCTTTCTTCTTGTTCATACATGACGAGTGCCCTAAGATCACCTAAATGTGTCCATTAATCAATACATATCTATTTCTTTGTACTCCAAAATCATGTTCTTTCACTTTATCCTAAAGTTTTTATATTGAATAAATTAAATAACTGCTTATGCTGTTTTAACTTAACATTAATTTAGAGAAAAAAAACAGTGAATACCTTTGCAACTGATCTGATAAAAGAAAGGATACTAAAACATGGAAATCATTCCATTATAAGACCACAGAGCTAACTACGGGCATAATATTTAAAGCTTGCTGTACAAGAACAAAGTTTCCTTCTGACACTGCTTTAGCTATCATATCCTGTCAAAACAAATGAAGTTACTTTTTTACCATGTTCATATACATAAAATGTACTACACAAAATACATTTATGGAATCAAAGGCAAAGGTAGAGGAAAAACACAACTACAAAGAAATAGTATGTTAGGTCTGTTTTCATAGATTATTGAAAATAGGAGTACACAGGAATATACTCTTGTATAGATATACTCAAATAAATCATTAGTTGAAATAGTTTTCTGTGTTAAAAAATCAATATATTAAACTACATGCTCAAGATTAGAGTGACTACAAGAGCATGCCACCAGCACGGCAGAGCCTGGCAAGCTACCCGTGTCGTATTTGATATGCCAAATACCAGTAACAATTATAGGCCTCATTCCCGTGACCTGATGGAATGGTTTGAGGCTCTTTATGTTCCTCGAGCAAGCAGGTGCCCTTGGGCTCTACTTGCATGAGACAGGACATATGGAGATGTTACTGGTGCCCGCTCGAGCAAATTGATGATGAACGGGAAGACAGTGATACAGTGATACAGTGATTAAACTACATAAAGTCACAGTGCATATTACTCATTTTAAAACAAATTTCTCTATTCAGCATGGCTCTCACATGCTCATAAAACATTTATGCCCACCCATGACACTTTGCTTATGCTGTTATTTCCATTCCATCCCTCTCTGTATTCGTCTAGCCTTCTACATCAGTTCATATCCAACTTCTCTAATAATCAATTTATATGTTCATTTGAACTCAGATATGTTGAAAATGATTTATACTTCAAGCATATCTTAATAAAAATGTAAAGGCACACATCTCATTAGAACTTATATAAATTTGTTTGTTTTGGTTTGGCCTGAGGGCCACATCCAGCAGTATTCAGGGCTTATTCCTGGCTCTACACTTAAGGATCACTCCTGGTGAGGCTCAGGGAACCATTTGGAATGAGATCAAACCCAGGCAGGCTATCACTATAGAACTATCACTCCAGTTCACTTTAAACTATTTAATTGTTTCGTCTGGGGTTACACTTGGGCTCAGTTCCTACAGTCCAGCTGACCGCAGCTCAGTCCACAAGGGTCACTCCTGGAGATACCCCAGGGGAAAATGCAGTGTCAGGATGACACCCTGGTCTCCCATGTGCAAGGCATGTGCTCATCACTCTGGTCCCCGACATATTTTAACTGAAAATAACCATCTTTCCTTGTGTCATATCATGATCCACTACATTATAACACAAATTGAAGAAATAGACCAAAAAGGAATCACTAAGCATTAGGAAGACTGGGAATTTGTATTTAGCTCCAAGTCCTGACATTATGTCAGAATGATGATATCAGATGCTGGTTGGTACTTGACAGTGGGTGTGGTGGGTAGCACGCACCTGAAGATGTAACATGCA
>JAJIBD010011072.1:0-45842 GCA_021461705.1 Cryptotis parvus
CAGACTCATGTACCGACTCAGTTCCTCAATTCAAAAACATTGTAGGCATTTCAAATTTTAAGATGACTTGAACTCCCTTAGGCCTATTCTTTCTGTATTTTTGTCCTAAGCTGAGCTAAATATGATTAAAATTGTTCTTCCTTTGGGTTCAATTAGGACCCCTTGCAGTTGGGCTTATGACTCCATTTTCCATCTACCACTTGTGCTAAGAAGCTCCACCATCTGTGTTTTTTTTATAGATAATTTATCACCATCTAACTTACTAAAGCATTACTGATTTGCTATTATTTCTTTTCTCTGGATAGAGAATGTAAGTTTCACAAGTAGGGAGATAATGTATATTTTGTTCACAGATGTATCTCAAGCACTCAGAACAATACCTAACACAGAATAGATGCTCTATTTATTTCTGTTGAATAAATTAATGCTCAATGTATAGTAAAATGTTTATTTAATGAGAAAAATTTAGATGTATTGCTTGTTTAACTTTTAGAAAACAGTTACTATGCACTTGACAAATGAAAAAAAACAGAGCACATAAATATTAAATTGCATTATCAAGGTCAAACATCAAAATTTGCCTGGCACTTCAATGTTTTCATTTTCTACACTCTCACTACCTACATCATCCCCACCACTGTGCTAGTCCTTTATATGCTAGTATCTATAAAACAATAGCTTTATAGACAAAGCAATTGTTCCTGTAGAAAATTTAGTCTCTTAGAGAAGACAAGCATTCAGAATTTTTTTTTCATGAAATACATAATTGTGATAAGGGCATATAAAAATTTAACTTATAAAAATATAATCACTATCGGGCCTGAGTGATAGCCCAGCGGGTAGGCGTTTGCCTTGCATGCAGCCAGCCCATGCCGGCCCAGGTTCAATCCCCGGCATCCCATATGGTCCCCCAAGCACCAAGCACCGCCAGGAGTAATTCCTGAGTGCAGAGCCAGGAGAAACCCCTAAGCATTTCCCGAGTATGACCCCCAAAAAAATGCAAAAAAAAATATAATCACTATCACTATCACTATCTTCCCTGTTCATCATCGATTTGCTCGAGCGGGCACCAGTAACATCTCCATATGTCCCTGTCTCATGCTAAGTAGAGCCCAAGGGCATCTGCTTTGCTCCAGAAACATAAAGAGCCTCAACTATTATATTAGGTCATCTCCCGATGACCTAATATAGTGTTACTGGTATTTGACATATCAAATACGACACGGGTAGCTTGCCAGGCTAAAAATATTTTATAAAAAATGACTGCATGAAATTATCACAAACGTGTGGGAGTCAGAGGCTAGGTAAGACAGAAAATGGAACAGTGTGCTAACAATTGTCGAGGGTACTAATGCCAACCTAGAACTGAGCACTAAATAGAGGCAAAAAGATACACATGACAACCCTTTAATGTATGTTCTGTAATCCATAGTCTGGAGGGAAGGGGAAAGAGAAAGAGAGAGAAAGGGAAAGAAATAAAGAACCTGCCATGGAGGAGGGCTGGGGAGGGGGAAGGGAACCGGGGCAGTTGGTGGTGGGGGAGATGGGCACTGGTGGCGGGATGGGTGCTGCAACACTGTATGACCAAAACCCAAATATGGTCAACTTTTAATTGTATATCTTTGTAATTGTAGAAATAAAAAATTTTTTTAAAATGACTACATGGAATGTCGAAGCTATTGAATTTGTGGAAGGTAAAATAATAATTTAAAATATTCCTTATGAGTAAAGGTATGATAAGTAGGATTAACAGACTAGCAATGATTAGCAGTTTAGTGTGCCCCCAGAAGTAAAGATTAAGTGAGAGAAACAAGGTATTTTTCTAGAAATACACCATATATATGTATATGATGTATATATATGTATATCACTTGTATCACTTTTGTTCCTGTTGTTCATTGATTTGCTCGGCGGGCACCAGTAACATCTCAATACATCCTGTCACATGCTAGTGTAGCCCAAGGGCATCTGTTCACTCCAGGAACATGAAGAGTCTCAAACCATTCCTTCAGATCATGGGAATGAGATCTATAATTGTTACTGTTTTTTTATGATGTTATATATCTTTGTAAACACCTCTGGTAATTTATTTGATAATTCTGCATATATAATTTATCATTTATTAATTAGAAAATTGTATACTGAAACAGTCATTCTGGAAGGGGCAGAGAAACAGTTGAGGGGGTAAGATGTTTACCTTGTGCATTGTTAATACTAGTTTGATCCTCACCCCATAATGTCCCCCAAGCACTACCAGGAGTGGTCCCTGTAAACAGTTCAGAGTAAGTCCTGAACAAACAGTATGACCGTCCGCAGCCCCCAAAAGAAATTAAAAGTTAAATTAAGGGTTTAAAATTTAAAAGATAGAGGGATAATCCTCTTCTCCAGAGTTTCAATTATGCAAAAATTCAGTGAAATATGCCCAACAATATTAACTTATGGCAAGAGAAAATAGCCTAGTATGAAGTCTGGGAAGACACAAAAAGATTTTTCTAGAAACGTATATAGACACCATGACTTAAACTCTTATTCTTAGTTGAGCTTCAAGCAAACAGTGTAGCAACACCAGTATCGTCACCAGTGTCACCTTCCCTCCACCAGTGTCCCCAGTTTCCCCTCCCACCCTCCAGCCTGCCTCCTTGACAGGCACATTTTTAAGTTTGATTTTTTGAATCTTGTATCTCATGTTTTCAGTTTCATGTATCGTATGGTTCAGATATATAGATATACCACATCTCAAACTGGGTACTTGTCTTTCTTCTTCATCTAACCTCATATCCTCTAGTTGCACTCCAAAAGTGAATTGCATTTCACCCTTCCTTGCAGCTGCATAGTATTCCACTGTGTACATGTTCTATACCTTCAGTATCTGCTTGTCGTCACTGGACACCTAGGGATGATTTAATAGGCTAGTTATTGTGCTAAGTGCTGCAGTGCATAATGCTCTGCATATATTGTTTTAAATAAATAAATAAATGTCTTGTGTCCTGAGCATAGATACCAAGAAGTGGAATTGATGGGCCATATGACAGCTTTATTTTTATCTTTCTGAGAAATCTCCAAACGGTTTTCCATAAAGGTTTTTGTGTACAACATTACCACCAGCAGTGGTGATGCAAGTTCCTTTTTCAGCATGTCACCACCAATAGATAGTTCCTAGTTGTTTTTTTTTTTTTATGTGTGCTTTTTCACTGGCATGAGATGACATCTCATTGTCATTTGACTTCCCTGATAATAAATGAAGATGAGAACATTTTCATGTCTGTTGGTCTTTTCAAGAAAACTGTGTTTGTTTCCTCTCCCCTTCTTTTAATAGGGATTATTTGTTGTGGTTGATCTTTGTGAGTTATTTATATATCTTGGATATTAAATTTTTATATGCTGTATTGAGTGCAAATATCTATCTCATTCAATTAGTTGTCTTTTAGTTTTAGCCCTTTTTATATAGAAACTCTTTAATATGATATAGGCCCATTTATTTTTGATTCTGTTGACTTCACCAATGAAATCATATTTTTTGAACACAATTTTGAGTTTCAAATCTTGAAACGTTATCCTAATATTTTCTCTTTCTCTCTTTCTTTCTTTGTCTCTTTCTCTCTCTCTCTTTCTTTCTTTCTTTCTTTCTTTCTTTCTTCTTTCTTTCTTTCTTTCTTTCTTTCTTTCTTTCTTTCTTTCTTTCTTTCTTTCTTTCTTTCTTTCTTTCTTTCTTTCTTTCTTTCTTTCTTTCTTTCTTTCTTTCTTTCTTTCTTTCTTTCTTTCTTTCTTTCTTTCTTTCTTTCTTTCTTTCTTTTCCTTCCTTCCTTCCTTCCCCTTCCTTCCTTCCTTCCTTCCTTCCTTCCTTCCTTCCTTCCTTCCTTCCCCTTCCTTCCTTCCTTCCTTCCTTCCTTCCTTCCTTCCTTCCTTCCTTCCTTCCTTCCTTCCTTCCTTTTCTTTCTGCTATTTTGCTTTATATACTTTATGGATTCTTGTTTGATCCTCTTTGAATTGACTAGATCTTTGATCCATTATTTTTTGTTTTTTTTTTGCTTTTTGGGTCACACCCAGCGATGCTCAGGGGGTTACTCCTGGCTCTGCACTCCAGGAATTACTCCTGGCGGTGCTCAGGGGACCATATGGGATGCGGGGATCGAACCCAGGCCGGCACAGGCCGGCCGGCGTGCAAGACAACGCCCTACCGCTGGGCTACCGCTCCGGCCCCTTTGATCCATTTTGAATGAACTATTATGAAGGCATGAGACATGGATCTGACTTCATTTATTTACATGTGGTTATCCAGTTTTTCTTTTTTTTTTAAATATTTTATTGTACCACCGAGAGATATAAAATTACAAGATGTTCATGTTTGTTATACAACCACACAGTTCCAGCACCCATCCCTCCAAACACCATTTTTCTAAAAAAAAGTCTATATTTACTCTGCTTCATGTGCCTCATTCCCTGGTAAAAGATTAGTTGACCTTAGATCTGGGGAGTTTTCTTTGGGTTCTCGATTTGATCCTATTGGTCAGAGTCTATCTTTATCCCAGTACCATGCTGTTTTGATCACTTTGGATTTACAACATACTTTCAAGTTAGATAATGAGATGCCTTCAAATTTGAGACAGTGCTTTATTGTTTCATACAAATTTTGTTATTCACTGTTACAAGGTTTGAAGACTGTGTTTGGATGGGGATTGCATTGAATCTATATAATAATTTAGGTAGGATGAATATTTTAACAATATTATTTCTTCCAATCCATAAACATGGATTTTTTTTCTGTTTCCTAAGGTCACCTTCTATCTCTCTTTTTTTTTTAATGTAACTTACAGTTTTCAAAGTATAGATATCCCATATCTTTTGTTAAGTAATTTCTAGATCCTTATGTTTGGATATTATTTTGAATTGAATTTAATCTTGTTCTCTTCTAGTTTGTTGTTTTTATACAAGAATGCCACAGATTTTTATATGTAGACATATTATGATACCAAAATCAATGTCAGGTGAAACGTGGATCAGGAGGTCATGTCAAAGGTGGAAATTACCACAAAATTGTGGGAGTCAGAGGTTAAGTAAGACAGAGAAGGGAACAATGTGCTAATAATTGTCGAAAGGCCTAACACCAACCTAGAATTGAGCATTAAATACAGGCAAAAGATACACATGATAACCTCTAAGTGTATGTATTGCAATCCACAATATGTAAGAGAAGGAAGAGATAACATATATATACATATATACATATATATATATTTATGTTATGCAAATAAATCCAGTCATTCTATATTTATCTTTTTCCTTCTGGCTAATTTCACTCAACATGATCCTCTCCATGTCCATTCATTTATAGGAAAAATTCATAACTTCATTTTTCCTAACAGCTGCATAGTATTCCATTGTGAAGATGTAACAAAGTTTCTTTATCCAGTCATCAGTTCTTGGGCGTACTGGTTGTTTCTAGATTTTGGCTATTGTGAATAGTGCAGCAATGCAAATAAAAGTGCAGATGATGTTTCTTCTGTGTGTTTTTGGCTTCCCAGAGTATAACCTCAGGAGTGGTATGGCTGGGTCAAATGGGAGTTCAATTTCTAGTCTTTGGAGGAATGTCCATGTTGTTTTTCAAAAAGGCTGTATCAGTTGACATTCCCACAAACAATGGATGAGAATCCCCATTCCCCCCCCCACATCCATGCCAGCACTTATTGTTCTTACCCTTTTAGATATGCACCAGTCTCTGTGGTGTGAGATGATATCTCATTGTTGTTTTGATTTGCATCTCTCTGATGATTAGTAATAATGAGCATTTTTCATATGCCTTTTGGACATTCTGATTTCTTCCTTGTTGAAGTTTCTGTTCATTTCTTCTCCCCATTTTTTGATGGGGTTGGTTGTTTTCTTCTTGTAAAGTTCTACCACTGCCTGATATATCCTGAATATTAACCCCTTATCAGATGGGTATCGGACCGAATATTCTTTCCCATTCTGTGGACTGTCTTTTTTATCTTGGTCACTGTTTCTTTTGAGGTGCAGAAGCTTTTTAGTTTTATGTAGTTCCATATGTTTATCTTTGCTTCTAGTTGCTTCATTAGTGGTGTTTCTTCTTTGAAGATGTCTTTAGCTTCAATGTCATGGAGGGTTTTTCCTATATTGTTGTTTTATTTTTTTCTATCACAAATGGATGTTAGATCTTGTCAAAAGTATTCTTTGTATTTACTGATTTGATCAATTGATTAATCAATCTGGATTTAAAGATTCAGGAATTGAAATGATAAATGGGTTTAAGAGAAAGGAATAATAAAATAATTATTTCAATTTTCTAATTTGTGTGACTAAATTATGTAAGAGTCTGTTACTGAAGTGTGGCTGGAAAGAAAGTATGCATGTGTGCAAGATATATACATACAGGAGGTTTCATCCATGTGACTAGCTTCAGTTCAGGAGCTATTGTGCTAGGTCAGACATAAAACTTAATAATGGTAACAGTAGAATAAAGATAGGTAATTAATCTTTCATCAAATTTATGGTGATTTCAAGGCTTTAAGTAAGAGTTCATGAAGATTTGGAAAGTGATGATGGCATAATTTTTATTATCCATTTGCAGTTGTTTCAGATCATTAGTTGTTACCTCTCCTGCAAACTGAGTTGTTCAATTAATGCCTCATTTACTTAGTTTTGACATTGCCAAAGGATTATAAAACATTAAAATTATCTAAATGTGTTATTAAAAAGTCTTTTCAAACTCATCGTTATTACTTTTACCATTTAATTTTTTCTTTCTTTTTTTATTTTTTATTTTTTTTTGCTTTTTTGGGTCACACCCGGCAATGCTCAGGGGTTACTCCTGGCTCTGCACTCAGGAATTACTCCTGGTGGTGCTCAGAGGACCATATGGGATGCCGGGATCGATCCCGGGCGGGCATAGGCCGGCCGTGTGCAAGGCAAACGCCCTACCAGCTGGGCTATCGCTCCGGCTCCACCATTTAATTTTTCTTGATATAGAAAAAGTGTGTGCTGTTTAAACAAAACATTGGTTTATGAGCTATAGTGAAATAATAGCTGCTACTCAAACCTGAGAATTATATTATTTAGCACACTCATTTGGGAATTGTTCATCTGTAAAGACTTTTTAAAAAACAGAGGCAAAAAAAATCATGGATGGCTCATATACATGAACGATGCATAGAAACTCAGCTTAGCCTGATTCTTTAGGGATAATTTTTTTCAAATACTTAGCTAAGTTTACAGATAATATTTATACAGGTGACAATGCATCTTCAGAGAAATTCTAATCCTGGATTTGCAAACATTATTCCTTTTTAAAGGTCAAACTTAAATATTATTTCTGAAAGCACTTGTATAGAAAATGATCCTTTAAAAGTTTATTAAAGGTCATAATTGATAAAGTTAAAAATGCACTGAACAAAGAATAAGGGTGACAGGTGCTTAGAGCCCACCTCTAATACCTCTGATGGATATTTACTTAATATTAATTAACCTAATTAACAAAATTAGCCTAATTAACAATTTTTCTATAGAAGGGAATACTTTGTATATAGTTCACTTAAAAATATAATGTTTATGGATAATTATTATTGTGGAACCCTTAAATTTGTCAAAACGTTCTTTTCTTCTCTATACTGGTTACTATTACTCTACTGAATTTCCAGTAATAAAGTTATTCATTGCTAAATTATTTGCTACAGAGTAGACTATTTCTCAGTAAAAAATCTGTATAAAAATGTGCAGAGAATCTGAATAGACAAAAGTTATACTGACATCCTGCAGACAGGAAAAGATATCTATCATCTATTATGTGTAGGGAGGTGCGATGCAAAACGAGATACATCTCACACTTGTGAGAACGGCTATTAACCAAAAGACAAGAAATGACAATTTTTAGCGAGAATATGGAGAAGGGGAATCGTTATTAGTATCACTTCACTTGTATCACTTGTCTTCCCATTGTTCATCGATTTTGCTAGAGGGGGCACCAGTAACATCTCCATATGTCCTGTTGCAAGCAAGTATAGCCCAAGGGCATATGTTTGCTCCAGGAACAGGAAGCACCTTAAACCATTCCTTCAGGACATGGGAATGAGGTTCATAATTGTTACTGGATCTTGTTTTTGGCATATCAAAAAATATAATTGTCTTTGGCGTATCAAATAAAACATGGGTAGCTTGCCAGGCTCTGCCGTGTATGTGGTATACTCTCAGTAGAAGCTCTCATCTCGAACATTTTCTGATGAAACTCAACGGGGAAATATCAGGTTATTTCATTTGAA
Source organism: Cryptotis parvus (assembly GCA_021461705.1). Taxonomy (NCBI): domain Eukaryota; kingdom Metazoa; phylum Chordata; class Mammalia; order Eulipotyphla; family Soricidae; genus Cryptotis; species Cryptotis parvus. The sequence continues at coordinate 8,268 of JAJIBD010011072.1, forward strand.
TCCTCACAACACCCCTGTGAGGTAGGTAATGGAAAATATTAGCAGATTTCTGTTCTACGTGATAAGGTCTAGGGGCAGTGAAAAGACCTTCCCAGCTATCAGATTTTCTAGGAAGAAACCAAGAGCATGAGATCCATTGTCTGTTATGGTGAGGACTCTTTTCTCCAAACCAGACAGCCAGAGAGTCGCCTGACCTCCAGCAGGCTTACCACTTCATCCTCACTTTCTTACTATTGACTTAAGTTTTTATAGAATACTATGAAAGACAGGACTCAACTTCTGAGACCAAGTTTAAGCTTCTCTTCCAATGGAAATGTATCGCCTCCAGGGCATGAGCTCTTTTTTGGAAAGCACAGTCTCCTTGGCTCCTGTGCAAGAGCAACGACCTCTAAAGGCTAAACAAACTGGAGGCAAATCAGAGGAAAGAATATGAAATGGGACATTAGTGGACTTCATCCCTTTAAGCGTGTACTTTTGTGAGGAGGGTTCAATAGAACACATGAAGATGAGACTTGAGGCTTCTAAAGAGGATCTAATCTTGATGAAGTTATTCAAACTCAAATCTTCAATGCATAATGGTGGTAGGTCCCAGGGTCTTCAAGAAGTTGAACAGTATGCTTTTCCAAAATGCAAGAGTTTGAATGCCACAGAAGAAAATGATTCATGGTTTTGTTCATTAACAGTACATGGGATTTCATTATATGATGCCATATCAGAGTTCACAGATAAGCACTCGAGTTCTGCAAGACTGCTAGGGATTCAAGTTTCCAGGAGGATCTCAGGGGCCTCGTTATTAGTGGGAATGTAAATTGTAAAATCTTTAGCATTAGAATTTCTAAAAATATAAAGAAATATATCACCACTACTAGATACTTATCCAAATGATGTATAAACACTAATTTTGAAGTTCCAAATACCTTCCTGCTTGCTGCAACATTGTTCGCATTATCCAAGTTGGAAGCAACCAACCAGATGACTCATACAAGGCAGTTGTGAGGTTCATCAGGGCTCACACAGTCCGATTGCACTGCACCAGAGATCACACGCTTTGTTGTGGTTCCTGGGATGCCAAATAATTGAGTCAACCAGGACTGCAGATGGACGTTGCTGAAAACCAAACTCAAGTCTCACACTGCGACAGTTTCTTTAAACTCCAGTTTTCTCATTATCCAGTGAAGACAATATCTTGAAGAACAATAGGATTGTTCTCAGGATTAAGTAGGAATGAATTTTAATATATTTTTTAAAATTCTAGAGTAAGATATAAATATTTGAAACATCATCTGCAACAAAAAGAATAAGAATTGTGACAAAGTTTTATTGATGAATTTTACATTATGATAGCTTCTTAGAAACTCATATATTCTTTGCTTCGGAAGTTCTTGTTATAAAACAGTCAGAGTAAGTTTTAATGTAACAAACTTTGGGGGAATTTTTTTTCTGAGACTACTAAAAGTTGTGGTGTGTCATCCAAGAAATGGTGATATTATTTTAAGGAAAAATCCCCAGAAGATACATCTATTTTCTTTCCTTTTTTCTCCTCCCACCTTTGATTATTTGTAGAATAGATAAATTTGTAATGTGTCTTAAGAGCTTTAGAAGAAAGGTGTTGTAGGCAATTTAATAACAGTGTGTTCTGTTACATTTTTTTTTTCCTCAGGTGGGAATCTACAAATTGACAGAAAGTTCTTGGAATTTAGTACTAATCTCTTTAGTTACACATCTGCTTTATTTTACTTTCCTAAATTTTCCCAGAATCTAAAAAGAAATCCCCCAAAATTAGTTTTTTTAAAGTTATAAACCATTCAGAAGCAAGAGCACCAATGTATTTGAAAAGGAATAATTGGGTATGGAGGAAGAGTTTTCTGTTTCCAGGTTTCTTTGTTGAAGAAGTAAGCACATTAAAAGCCAAAATAGCATTAGCCCCAAGAACATATTAGCTTGCGATGGGATACTTACAGCTCCATGGTAACAATTATTTACAGAATTCACCAGATATCCTTCTGAAATTAAAAGATGCTTATCTCATTCTAGGAAAAGTAGCAGGCATAGACGAAGGAAAAAATGGAAGGTTTAAACCAGAATATTTTTCTCTCAGAAACACATTCTCCATAATTAATCCTTTGCTGAGGTGACATTTATGTTCTTCCACTTTCCCTTCTCATATTTCTCATTTCGTTCACACTGAAAAGGGGTGGGATTGTGTTTGCAGTCTGTTGGGAGAATTGTGTATAGTTATGAGGTTGAGATGATATTACATTTCCCTCATAAAGTGGATTATGTCCCCGGAGTATGCATAAAAATGAAATTTTCTTTATTTACTTGCTCTTGGAGTAAGGTCTTGATGTAAACTACTTGTCTTTATTTAAATTAGGTTGGCAACCACATCCTCATACCATCCTTTTCTAATGTTACTCTTATGAGTTTAACCTCCCAGGCCGCAACACATATTCATAAATACAGAGGAAAGAGTCCAAGATGGTCACAGAGATGAGAGTATGGAAGATCAGAGGTTTAATGGTACCCAAAAGCTCTGGTAGAAATAAATGATGTTCTAAAAGATCTCATGCAAAGCTGTAAGAAGAATATGAGTATCAATTTCTTCAAGCCACAAAATCAATGAAGAGAAACTTCTCAAACTTATTGGCTTGGGGCTGGAGCGATAGCCCAGTGGGTAGGGGCGTTTGCCTTGCATGCGGCCAGCCTGCGCTGGCCCGGGTTCGATCCCCGGCATCCCATATGGTCCCCTGAGCACCGCCAGGAGTGATTCCTGAGTGCAGAGCCAGGAGTAACCCCTGAGCATTGCCGGGGAATGACCCAAAAAAGAAAAAAAAAACTTATTGGCTAATAGCTTTGTAAAACATTAGTTTTTCAATTTTTTACTTTTTTCCAAATTTTATTTTATTAAAGTGTCATGAGTTATTCATAGCTGGGATTTGACATACAATGTTCCATCACTGATCCTCTACCAGTGTCCCAGGTTTTCTCTCCTACCCCTACCCTCCATCTCAATGGGCGCCTTTAACTTTGGTTATTAATGTTTGGTCTTGTGATTGCAGTGTTACTGATTCTGTGGTTTGGAAATTTCATCTATTCCCTGGCACCACCGATGTGCCTGATTCCCCTGGTCCCTTGTGCTGTTGCTTCTCATCTATCTTTTTTTTCCCTTCCCTCTATTTCTTTTTTTTCTTTTGATCAATATCCTTAATTTTTTAATTGAATCATCATACGACACGGAGTTGCAAAACTCTTCATGATGGGGTTTCAGTCATACAATGTTCCAACACCCTTCCCTTCACCAGTGCCCATTTCCCACCACCAATGTCTCCATTTCTCTTCTTCCAACCCTCCCCTACACCCCCCCCTCTCTCTTTCCTCTCGCTTCCTTTCCTTTGGGGCATTAGCATTTGCAATACAAGTTCTAAAAAGGTTATCATGCTTGTTCCTTACTTGAAAACATCTGTATTTGTACCCTTTTCTTTTTCCTCCCACCTAGATATAAAACTAATTTATGGCTGGATTCATTTGTGCAACAATTTTTAAAATTTAATGCGTCAAGGCTGTGATCTAAATAACTTTTCCTTTCGTTTGCAATGATTAAGGCTACAATAGTGTCAGTGTTTATACTTTTGGAGGGCAAAGGTAATGCACCACCCCTACCAAGGCACAACCCCCTCCACTGTCATTCTTTTCCTTTAACATTTTTTTATTATACCACCATGAGATATTCAATTACAAAGATGTTCATGTTTGGATTTCGGTCATACAGCTTTCCAGAACCCATCCCTCCACCAGTGCCCATTTCCCACCACCAGTGTCTCCAAATTCTCTCACCTCTCCCCCAGCCTGGCTCTATGGCAGGCTCTTTGCCTCACTTCTCTCTCTCTCTCTCTCTCTCTCTCTCTCACTTATACATTGTACATTGTGGTTTGCAATACATACATTTAGAGGTTATCATGTATATCCCTTGCCTACAATCAATGCTCAGTTCTAGGCTAGTACTATCATTTTCAACAGTCATTAGCACATTGTTCCCTTCTTCGTCTTTCTTAACCTCTGACTCCCACACACTTGCAGTAGATTCTACCCACTGACAAGACCTCCTGATCCATGTTTTTCCTGACCTTGGATATTGGTATCATACTATTTTTTTATTTCCCACAAATAAATGCAGTCATTCTTTTTCAAAACATTTTTTATTATACCACCGTGAGATATACAATTACAAAAGTGTTCATAATTGGTTCTGAGTCATACATTGTTCCAGCACCCATCCCTCCACCAGTGCCCCATTCCTACCACCAATGTCCTCACAATCCTTCCCACCCACCCCAGCCTGCCTCGATAGCAGGCACCTTTTATTTTCCTCTCTTTTCTCCCTCTCTTTGTCTCTATCTCTGTCTCTGTCTCTGTATCTGTCTCTTCTTTTATACAATGTGACTTGCCCTTCAGACATTTAGGGTTATCATATAAGACTCTTTGTGTATATTCAATGGTGAGTTCTAGTCTGGCATTACCATTTCCCCATACTTAGTAGAACACTGGTATATATTTATATCCCATTAATGAATGCAGTCATTCTATATCTGTCCTTTTCCTTCTGACTAATTTCACTCAGCATGATAGTCTCCATGTCCATCCATTAATGCAGTCATTCTTAAGCTGTTCCTATGCCTCCCCCTCCCCTTATCCCCTTACCCCCATTCCTGTCTCTGCTAATTTCAGTTCTGTTGCCAGCATGAGGATTCAAGTTGGAATGGCTTACAATGAAGGGTGGCCGTCTGTGTAGTATGTCAAATTATTCTTATCAGTAACTGGGAAAAACACCACAACTTACCTTTATACACAATAGGAGGAACACAGAGAAAATGGACTAAAAATGTGAGACTTCTTGGACCCTGTGGTGCTTTTACAGTTAATGACATGAAGTCATCAAAATGACATGCTGTCATTGGAGATCGTGAAGTAGAAGGGTGCAGAATGAAAATGTATTCAAATGAATAATAGGGACCCCCAATTTGCAAACAGACATGTTGATAGACTTAAGAGGCTGAGTAGATAGGACAGCTTTCATAATAGAAGGAATCTGAACCCAGGGGATGCTTTTCCAATCATTCTCTTAGCTGATGAAGGAGGGGTATCCCTCAGAGAAGGCAGTCTTGGTACTTCTCCCCAGGAGTGAGTTGGGGGGTTTCCCAGAAGAGAAGTAGGCTACAAAAAACAGCACTCTAGAGACATTCCCAAGTGAATTATCTTTATTTGGAACAGAATGAAGGGAACTTTGAGCTTAGGAAACTCTTGAAAATAATGGAGATTGTAATAATAAGTGATTAATTGGAAACCTGTAGCTCTATGAGACCAATAAACTAAACTGCAAACAAACTAGGCATTTACCAGAGAGAACCAGGAAAAGAGAATGTCTTCAGAACAAACTCATCTAGTGTAAAAGAAAAAACACAAGGAAACGAAGCAGGTAAAGACCAGTAATATATGTTTACTAAGACCAATAGTATATGCTTATATCATTTATTACTTGTATCTGGAATTTTAAAAAAAAATACAGAAATAGAGAATAAAATGATGGCTTCCAGGGATTAGGAGGAGTAGGGAGAGGTAAATATCTTCCTAAAACTAAAAGCTATTAAATACTTAATTATTAAAGTAACATTTTTTAATACTTTTATGTTGCTTTGATTTTCAGATTTTTATTGAACCTCACATTCCTGAGATAAATACTACTGGACAAGATACACAATTCTTTTATGAGATTGTTGGATTGTTTTTTATTATAACACTATGATGATGAATTTATTTTGATGCTTTGTTGGCTTTTATTTTCAGTTATTAAAGTAAATTTTAGTTATTAAAGTACATTTTTAGTTATTAAAGCACAATTTTAAGTTTTAATGTGCCAAATCTGTGACTATAATTCAGTTTATAACTCAGTGTTATATACTTGAAGTTGCTTTGAATATATCTTGAACACTTGTGAGATACACACACATAAAATTAATTGTGATGACTCTTAATTATTTTGATCTTGCTAATCATTTCTATGTATATCAAATGATCACTTTATAGAATTTAAATGTATATAATTACAGCTGTCAGTTTTCAATAAAGTTGGGGAGAAGTCCCAGAACAATTTGGAAAACTATACAGCAATTTTCTTGCAATTGCTGAAGATTGAAAGTTGAGATTGTCAACAAATTAGATAGATTATACAAATATTCAATTTGTCTAAAGACAAAAAGTCCAGAAATTGGCTTCAAACAATGAAAGATGAAACTCAGAACAAACCCTGAGATTAAATCCTACCAAAAAGTCTCGAATCAGATAATCTCACCAGTGGTCCGTCATATGATTAAAGAAGTAAAATTCTTTTTCATAAAGCATTCTTTAGATAGTCTCAAAAAATAGACAAGAAAATAATAACTTAAAATTCATTTTCTAAGAATAGGATACTCATTATATCAAAACCAGATAGAGATATTTTAAACACATAAAACTTTAGGCTATAATTTCTTATGTAAATTGATGAAAATAAAGACCAACAAAACACCAAAATAAATTCATCAGTCTCAGAAGAAAGGATGTGTGCTTGTCCAGTGGTATTTATCTCAGGAATATGAGGTTCATTAAAAACCTGAAAGTCAAATTAATATAAATTAAAAATAGAAAAAAGTTTCAAAACTACACGATCATTGAACAAATGCATAAATAAACATTGATCAAAACAATGTGCTATTCTGTGAATAAAAATATTCCAAGCCCCAGGAATAAGTAGGAACTTTGTCCGTTTTTTTTTTTTTTTTTTACATTTTTTTGTTTGAATCCTGCACTTCAAATGATCCCACAAGCAAAGTCAGGCATCATCCCGGGGAAGCCTGGCACTGCTTTGGTACGGGCCGTGCCCAAAATACCCATACAAAAATGCTCAGCATCTTAGTAATCAAGAAAATGCTGTCAAGATAGATAACAGATGGTAACAAAGGAGAAGATCATAGCAGGTGATAGAATAAATGTGGAGAAATTTAAAGCATTATATGATGTTATTGGAATAAATAAAATGGTACTTGTGCTATGGGGAAAAAAAAATCTATGATAGCCTCAAAATGTTAGAGAGTTACTATATAATCCAGAAGTTAATTTCTAGAATGTACCTAAAGAGAGGTAAAGACATACATGCTTATAAAAACTTGTACATAAATGTTTCTAGAACCTTAGTCACACTAGCTAAATTTTCTAACAAATTAAACAATCAACAACTGATAGACAATTTGTTCTGTATCCAAACAAGAAAATATTACTTGGTAAGGAAAAATGAAATACTGGTATATGTTAGATTTGATATGAAATTTTGAAAACATTATTGTAAGTAAAAGAAACCAGGCAAAAATGAACAGGTATTATTTTATTCACTTATTTATAAATATGCCCAGAAAATCCCCTTTGGTAAAGACAGAAAAGCAATTAATGGTTGCCTGTGGTATGGTGGGGGAAGGCATTTAGGGGGTGAGCACCAATGTTTTTAAGTGATTGAATTATTAAAAAATATTTATCTCTCTCTTTCATTTTGGTCATTATATTTCCATACAAGTACTTTGGTTTTCATGTAAAAGTGTCTGCTATAGAGACAGACTTGGGGTGGGGGGTGAGGATGGAAGAAGGAAACTGGGGATGTTGGTGGTGGAAAATAAAGGGATGGGTATTGGAACATCGTTTGACTGAATCACAATAAGGGACAGCTTTGAAACTTTATCTCATGATGATTTAATAAACAAATTAAAATGTGTATTTGGCAATAGGCACATATATGTGCGCATATGATTGATATTAGACATTTATTGGTCAATTTCAGAATATGTGACTTATGGTTCAATTAAGAATGTTAAAAGAGGGGCCGGAGTGATAGCCCAGCAGGTAGGGTGTTTGCCTTGCACGCGGCCGGCTCATGCTGGCCCAGGTTCCATCCTCGGCATCCCATATGGTCCCCGAGCACCGCCAGGAGTAATTCCTGAGTGCAGAGCCAGGAGAAGCCCCTGAGCATTGCCGGGTGTGACCCAAAAAAGCAAAAAAAAAAAAAAAAAAAAAAAGAATGTTAAAAGAAAAGTATCTTGAGTAAACTCCAAACAGAATAAGAATAAAGAAGTCAAGACACATGGTTATTAAACTAAAATCAAAGCATAGGCCTTGAAAGCGATGAGAGAGAATTCCTTCAAATGACAAGTCACATGGCATAAGACTGTCATTGGAAATCATGAAGGTCAGAAAAATAGTACAACATTTTTCAAGTGCTGAAAGACAAGCGTTGTTAACTCCAAATTATAATTCACAGAAAATTGTGTGTCATTAATCAAGAGGATATAAAGACATTGAGAGACAAAGATAAGCGAAAAGCATTTTTATTAGCAAAATTTGTCCTGTAAAGACAGCTAAAATAATTTTGTTGGGAAAGGATATATAATGACATCAGACTATAATGGATATATTAGAAGAAAGAAGAATATAAAGAGTTCAAATGTGGCTAAATACAATTGAATTTCCTTTTCTTAGAGCTTTTCAAGTTTCTCATAGTTTTTCATTAAGCAGAAGGTGAAACATTGTCTGATATCCATCTCAATATGTGTAGAGGAAGCATTTGAGAGAATTATGTTATAAATATATAAGGATGATAGAACTATAAGGAGATACATTTTCATTCTTATTAAGTGTTGACACCAGTTGACTTTCGTGGGACTGGAATTGTTCTATACCTTTATTTACAATGTAGTAAAATGCCATTTAATGATGTATATTCATTTTTACCAATGTTAGTTTCCTGATAGTATACCTTAGTTACAGCAGATATAATCACTAGGGAAACCTCAGTGAAGGGTGATAGGGTTATTGCAAAATAGTCATTTGTGTATGCGTGTATATGTGTGTTTGTGTGTGAGAGTGTGAGAGAGAAGCAGAGTAATAGTAAAGGAGAGAATGATGTATTAAATAGAACATAAATATGCTTAATGGAAGCAGGGCAGATATGAAAGTGAAATTTCTATTTCTTTGTCTGGCTGATGATAATCCTCACAAGTGGAAGATGCCAGTTTCTGTTCACACACAAATATCTGGCAGCTGTACCATTTGAGTCTGATGCTCCGTCTGTGATCCACTCCACAGTAAACAATTTCTGACCATACCACTGTCAAGCATGTCTGAAGCACCACAAGTCAAAGGAGAGAAACCCTATCAAGTACCACCAAATTACGTGAGCCCTGTGGCCAGGAAGTGGGACTTCCAGCAAGCTTTGTGTGTGAGCACAATAGCTACCCTTAGTGAGCACTGAAACCAGAAGAATCTGGAGAGATAGTAAACGGGTGAAGTGTTTGTCTTGCGTGCAGCTCACCCAGGTTCCATTCCTGGCATCCTGTAGCACTGCCAGGAGTAATCCTGAGTTCAGAGCCAAGAGTAAACCGTGAACACTAGGATGTGGCCAAAAATAAAATAAGATAAAAGCCCCAAAATAAATAAAATCAGGATGAGCACCAACACCACAACACACGTGCAGCCCCTGGTCAGCACATGCGCAGGACCATCGCCAAACCAGTGCACCCTTGGCCTGGTGTGTGAACACAGCGCCTTAACGTATACCCCTGGCAAGCTCCACCTCTAAATGCTCAAGCACCAAGGCCAGGCATTGGAGCGATCCTGAGTCATTCACTACAAACAGCAGCAAAAGGCAAAGGAAGGCAAGGAAACTTCATCAGAAAAACAAAGGCTAGCCCCACTTTCGGATTTCGTAATGTAAAGTACAACAAAACCTTTGCAAGTTCCTCTAACAAATGTTAAGTATATATTTTGACTGTTCCATCTATGGGAAGCTAATTTGAAGATTAGAAAATTAAATAGACTATTTGAGAGAGCAAAGGTATCAAAGATGTCATGCCATGGTTTTCAAATTTATTGCAACTGTTTCCAACCATCCGAAGCAATTAAACTGTAAATATAAAATACAATAACCTCACCAAAATTAGAGAGGCTAATTATAGTTAAATTGTACAGAAGGTGGGATCTCTTGCTGGCAAAAGGGAAAAATAAAAGCAGTGATTAAGATAGTGTGAAGAGTTGAAATGAAAAGCAAACCCACTTCTAAATAAACAGCCCCAACCACCGAAGAAACTGATGAAAATTTTAAATTAAAATTTTATTCCCTGAGAAGGAAGATACATAAGAAACATAATAATGGTAAATTTCATTATATTTAATAAATATCCACCAGCTAGGATGAGTGACCGGGCTACCAAGAACTCTGCACCGTTCAGCAGAGGCAGACACAGAAACCCCTGAGAGAGAGAGTGAGTGGGTGTGGAGAGTGAAAATAGCACCTGTGGTAGATTTAATAGTACTTGTGGTGGATGCAATATACAATCTTCTTTTAATAAGTCAGTAAGACTGGGATGTAGATGAAAACTGAGCACCATAACTTACTGAGGGGGTTATCATCAAGACTCTATGAAATCATCTGAGAAGTATCTAATGTATATTCTCAATCTCAAAACTTGTGAAAGGAGTCCCTAGCTTTTATGTTTCCATTTGATAATGGTGAGCTAAGGAATTTACAGATAAATCATGTCCATAAAAAGCCAAACAATAGTAGAAACGAGGGGACAGGAGAACTGGTTTATGGTTAGAAGCTTGCCATAGTGTGTGTGTGTGGGGGGGGGAGGGCAGTAGGACAGAGAAGAGAACACTTTGGCAGTAAATAGTTGGAAATGATCAGTCTGGACAAGAACTGAGGTCTGAAAGGAGGAAAAGGGATAAACACGATAACCTGATAACCTTTCAGTGCCTATTTTGCAAACCATAATGCCCAAAAAGAAAAGAGATAGAGCAAGCAAGGAGAGACAAGAGAGAGAGAGACAGAGAGACAGAGAGGAGACAGAAACAGAGAGACAGAGGAGACAGACAGAGAGAGACAGAGAGAGTGGGAGACAGATAGAAGGAGACAGAGAGACAGAGAGGAGACAGAACGAGACACAGAGAGAAGAAAAGTGCCTGCAATGGAGGCATGTTGCGGTCCAGGGTGCGGTGTGGTTATAGGGAACTGGAGACGTTGATGGTTGGAAATGAGCCCTGGTGAAGGGATGGGTGTTATAACATTGTATGAATGTATGAATGAAGCACAATCATGAACAATTTTGTAGCTGTGTATATCACTGTGATTCAATTTTTTTTATGTAAAAAACCTAACCACCATTTAAGTAAAAATTGTTTTAGGGCCTCTTCATCTAGGAGAATGTAATGACCTGTTTCAAAATCATCAGGGACCAAACTTTTTACATTCTGGGAGCCTTGGCATTTGCTAGAGGGAGAAAGAAGTAAGTTTGATTACACAATGCACCTTAATTTCCCCTCTGCAAGATTAAAAATTTGAAAAACTATCCAGATTTTCAATATTCATAAAAAGAAAAGAGGTAAAAACTGAAACCATTGTTTCCCCACCATCTTGGCTTGGTTGTAGAGAAGCAGAGACTATGGATTGAAGGTACAATAAGAGCCTACGGTTTATTTTAACAATACAGTGGGCAGAACTACCACCTCCCCACCAACTGCCTCTGTGACTCACGGCCCTCTATCAGTCCTGGGGAACAGGTGTGGGGGTGGTTGGGTGATAGACCTCATGTAAAGTTCAGGTATAAATTCAGCTGGTGGAAATAGTCCATGAGGCACTAAACTGCTTGAATCTTGAATTAGGCACAAACCAAAATAGCACATAGTACCTTAACTGAATAAACGAATCATCATGATTATGAGACATAATTCACACTGCCACCATCACCTTCATGCTAGAGATGAAAAAATAATCAACTGGATAGTTTCTCTCCATTGAAGAGCAAAAGAATTATCTGTCATCTCAGGCACTGAGTAGTGTATGTTTGTGTTTTAATCTGTTAATACAATTTGCCTCTATATCCCTCACAGGGCTATTAGGAGAATCTAAAATTGCTTATACAAATGAAAATGGGATAATAAATGCAAAACACTTTAAAAATGTGTATATTTTCTATAGTTTCAGACCATCACTATTAATGATGAAATGAATTTTCCTATTGCATTGAAGTAAATTTTAGTGGCTACTTAGAGTCCATTAAAAGTCCAAAGTTTATTTGTTGTTCAAAATTTGTTTGTGCTTTGTTTAGCAATAATGACATTTTAGTGCAATGAATAGATGGAATTTTCCAATGCAAAATTAGTCATGTATTTTCCTGTTCTTTAACATAAAAATATTAGTTTCATTAAATTTTTATTTATTTATTTCATTTAAAATATGTGTGGATGTTTGTGCATTACACTTTATCCCTAGCAGAGATACTCTACCTATACTGATAAAATAAGAGAGGGGATTTAAAGCTACCTTAATAAGAAAACCCAAAAGAAATAAGAAGCTCAGTGTTAATTTTCTGATGAAATAGCAGTATGTATAACATATTGAATATTTTCAGTAAATTCTTCAGTCTTGAATTTTTCTATTATTGTAATAAAATATTAAAGAAAAAATATTTTCACAATATATAGGTTAAGTTGTTTAGATAGAAAATGACAGTAATTTTAGGGGCCGGAGCTATAGCCCAGCGGGTAGGCGTTTGCCTTGCACGCGGGCTGGCCTGTGCCAGCCCGGGTTTGATCCCCGGCATCCCATACGGTCCCCCGAGCACCGCCAGGAGTAATTCCTGAGTGCAGAGCCAGGAGTAACCCCTGAGCATTGCGGGGTGTGACCCAAAAAAGCAAAAAAAAAAAAAAAAAAGAAAATGACAGTAATTTTAAAGCATTATTCTGAAATGTAGTTTCTCAAGATGTTGCTAAGAAATATACAGGAAATCTTTTGTATTTGTTCTCCAGGTTTCCAGTAGTGACACAACTATTGTATAATATCGAAACTAAGATGTTTTGCATTGGTACAATAGAGAGATTACATGAATTTTACCAGTCATGTAAACTTATAAATGTATGTCTGTGCACATATTCATGCAATTGATGCAAGGTACAGCCTTGCCTGTACTACATGCAAGATGACTGTCCTATCAATAAGAGATTCTATGGCAGAGATATTAATAATAGACGTTATGAGGATTGACACTCTACAAATACTTTCTAGAAAAAATAGTGTGTGTGTGTGTGTGTGTGTGTGTGTGTGTGTGTGTGTGTGTGTGGCAAATGATACCATTTTCCAGCTATGGTGCTGTTTCCTGTCTATTGAATTTTCACATTCGAATAATCTGGGAAAATATGTGTGGATGTTTGTGCATTACTATATAGATAGAGGGACAGTCTGTCCAGGTAATTCTACTGTAAAATCATTTGACCAAACATAGCAAAAAAAAAACCAAATTCATAAAAATGATACCTGCCCCTTGAGGTGTTGCAGGTGTGGCTGTGGTGCCCAGCTGCTTTGCAGATGGCAGATAGGAGACAGGCTTGTCCACACCCAGGGCTCTTCCCCGTGGGCCCTGGATGGTTGATGGTCTGATATAGAAAGACTGGGCACTCTGGGATAAACCCAGAGCCATGTCAGAGCCTGGAAATCTACCTGTGGTGTATTTGATATGCCAAAAACAGTAACAATAATGGACCTCATTCCTAACAAATGGAGATGTTACTGGCACCTGCTTGAGTAAATCTATGAACAGTGGGAAGACAAGTGACAAGTGACATAAAAATGATCAAAGTGAGGGTTTTTAAAAAAATATTTTATTATACCACCGTGACATATACAATTTCAAAGATGTTCATGTTTAGGTTTTGGTTTTACAGTGTTCCAGCACCCATCCCTCCACCAGTGCCCATTTCCCACCACCAATGACCCGATTCCCTCCCCCTCCCCTACCTGCCTCTATGGCAGGTTCTTTATCTCTTTTCTCTTTTTTCTTTCTCTTTCTCTTTTACTTTCTCTTTCTTTCTCTCTCCTATCTTCCCTCTCTTAAACATTGTAGATTGCAATGCATACATTTAGAGGTTATCATATGTATCTTTTTGCCCATATTCAATGCTCAGTTCTATGCTGGTATTATCACTTTGCCAATTATTAGTACACTGTTCCCTTCTCTGTCTTACCTAACCTCTGACTCCCACACATTTGTGGTAGATTCCACCTTTGACAAAACCTCCTGACCCATGTTTTGCCTGACCTTGGATATTGGTTTCATACTATATATGTATATATATATAGATACAGATACAGATACAGATACTGATATAGATATCATGTAAATAAATGCAATCATTCTTTATCTATCTTTTTCCTTCTGGCTAATTTAGAGTGTGGTTATTTTAGGCGAGAGGCCCATTAGATTTTGTGCATTTCCCTTCCATCCTCTTTTTTGCACTTCCTTAAAAATCATCAGATATTAATGTACCTCTAATGGTCTTTCAGATCACTACTTCCAGAGCTTACTTATATGATTCTTTTTAGCAGTTTCTCTAAACAATGCTCAAATGTCTCAAACATTTTGGTAAAGAGTTCTCTAAGGAGCAACATGGAATTTTGAAGGGCTTAGAGGAGAGGAGCCACAAAGGCTTCTAAGTTGCTGAAAGAACCAAATCTCATGAAGAAAAGACCCCTGGGCCCAAGGAGAGAAGGGTGATGGGGATGGTTTGGAGAACACCAGCAGAGTAGAAAGACAGAAGGTAGGACATAGGACTCCAGCGCAGCATTCGGCTTTGAACATTCAATTTCCCCAGAGCACTCAGGACATGGCAACCATTCAGAGAAAGGAATTGGTGAAGAAGTAAAGGAGACTGAGGCACAGACTTCCACGGATTAGAGGAAAAGTGGGGGGCTTGGACGGAGGCTATTCCAGGGAGCTCCAGAAGGTATGATGTCTTTCGGTTTGGGTATGTATGTATGTATGTATGTATGTATGTATGTATGTATGTATCTATCTATCTATCTATCTATCTATCTATCTATCTATCTATCTATCTATCTATCTATCTATCTCTCTATCTCTCTATCTCTCTATCTCTCTATCTCTCTATCTCCTCATCTCTCTCTCTATCTCTTCCTCTCTATCTATCTCTCTATCTCTCTCTCTCTATCTCTTCTCTCTATCTCTCTCTCAATCTCTCTCTATCCTTCTCTCTATCTCTCTCTATCTCTCTCTCTTCTCTCTCTCTCTCTCTCTCTCTATCTATCTATCTATCTATCTATCTATCTATCTATCTATCTATCTATCTATCTATCTGTCTATCTGTCTGTATGTCTGTCTATTATCTATCTCTATATCTATCTATCTATCTATCTATCTATCTATCTATCTATCTATCTATCTATCTATCTATCTATCTATCCTATCTCTCTATCTTCTATCTTCTCTATCTCTCTCTGTCTATCTCTTTCTCTATCTCTCTATCTATCTGTCTATCTGTCTGTATGTCTATTATCTCTCTATCTCTCTATCTTTCTATCTCTCTATCTCTATGTCTCTCTCTCTCTCTGTCTGTCTGTCTGTCTATCTATCTATCTATCTATCTATCTATTTTGCCTTGTGGGTCATATCCGGTGATGCTCAGTGGTTATTTCTGGCTCTGCCCTCAGGAATTACTCCTAGTGGTGCTTGGGGGGCCAGCAGGGATGGCAGGTATTGAATCTAGGTAGGCTGCATGCAAGGCAAAAAAAGCCTTACCTGCTGTACTTTAGCTCAGCCCTGATATAGTTTGGCTTTTAATGAAAACCCAAGCAAGTAAAGGATGTCTCAAAAGAATTTCCTGGTGCATCAGTGTTAACTTAAAAACAATACATGTCTACTAGTTGTCAATTCTATGTTTAAAAAGTAAATAAATAATGTTAAAAGCGGGGAAACATGCTTTTGCTGTATATTTGAGTAGCAGGTTGTAAATTTACACAGCTTTAAAGTCTTATGTATTGTCCTTACCCAAGATTCTGTAAAAAAATATAGATTCCTCAAATCCCCAGTTAGTGGCAGTGTTCTGTACGATAGTCTCTCTAGCTCTTTGTTAAATGATTTTGGGGGCTGGTCCAGGAAAACCACATTGAAGAAAATAACAAATAGTTTTTAGATTTCAAAGAAAAGTGAATAATTCATTTTTTGAGTGGTTCTATAATGTTGGGTAAACTGTCACTGTCACTGTCTTCCCATTGTTCATCAATTTGCTCGAGCGGGCACCAGTCCACATTTGTTGGGAATGAGATCCATTACTGTTACTGTTTTTGGCATATTGAATACGCCATGGGTAGCTTGCCAGGCTCTGCCATGGCTCTGGGTTCATCCTAGTATTTTTCTGTGTCAGACCATCAACCATCCAGGGCCCACGGGGCAGAGCCCTGGGTGTAGACAAACCTGTCTCCTGTCTGCCACCTGTCGACACAGCCGGGCACCACAGCCACATCTGCAACTTCGAGGGACAGGGAAACTTTTCATTAATTCTTGCTTTATAATCTTATGAATCCCCCAATCTATCTAGACAGATAAGACTTGTTGGAATTCCATCAAATTCAGGCTCATGTTCAGTTAAAACTCTAGCTTCTTAAAAATTATTCCTAGGTATTTTATGGTGCATTTGGTTGCATTAGAAGAATTTTTACCCAGATTCTATATCCAAGCAAGAATAATGGTCCAGTAGGTGATGGGAATATATGGAGGATGAAAATGGAGAAAGTTCTTTCTCTTGTGGAGACCATAATGAGAGTTTCTGAGCTATCCACACTTATCTCTTTATCTCTATGGTAGCTGCTTTCTAAATAGAATACTTATCACCACACAAATGGGAAGGAGATACTGAATAGAAGGGAAGTATGGCGTAACTTCTCAATATGAGGTCTTCAGCATCAGACTGCGTAGTGTTTGAGTCCTATCTCGCTGTCTGATGAGGGGTAAATTCTTTCCCCCCATCTCTCATTTTCTTCTATAATATTGTGGGGGGGTGATTATTGCCGTTATATCATAGGATTGTTATAAGTTCAAATAAGTTAATAGAGGTGACATTTGAGACACTGTATGGCACATAATAATGGTTTGTAAGGGGCAGCTATTTAAATTAGCCTTATTTAATAGTATTTATACATTATAGTAATTAAACAGTCAGGAGGAGTTTCTAAATCACACTAAATCCCAAATGTTACATGTTTCATTGACAGAAAGTGACTGTTTTGACTAGAAATTATTCAAATACATAGTTTTACTTGAATAAAGGTCACTTTTATTTTGGGCAAAGAGAAGTCATTTAATTCTTTAGTTGACAAAAACGGCTACTCTGTGAAGCATAGACCAATCCTTGATAGACTAAGATGTTAAGTTAAAATCATGGCTAAAATATTACAAAGCATAGAGATCTCTACTGAATACAATTTTAAAAAGTCATTGGAATACTCAAATCTCACAGAAATGTGCATAAATCATAATGAAGTTGATACAAAGGAAGGTTTTGCTATTAAAACTAAAAGTGGGCTCATCAGTAACCATAGGAGCTATGAACTTTTGTGTTTTAAGAATGTCAGCTGAGTCTACCCTATTTTCCTCTTCCTAAAGCAAGAAGCTACAGGTCCTAGGGGTCACAGCTTTGGTTCTTCCAGTGGGGTGATTAAGACTATTTGGTTTCCTATCTTCACATTGCAGAGCTCCTCTCAGTGACCTCATGTTCTGAGTAAGACAGAAAGAACTTGAAGACAGTGACATAAGGGGCGATATTTTGCAAGCCAGAGAACCACTTGATTTCCTAACATATATTGTTACGGTAGCTATTTTGAGTGTATGTATTTGCCAACATTTAATTCACTTCAGAGTTAAAGAGACAGGAGATTTAAATTCATCTTTCTGATATAACTTGTAAACATTGTATTTGAATTCCCGTGTCAATCCACCCACCATAACACTGAGTGGTGCTTTTCTCTCTTATAAAACTGTTGAAAGTACATGGCATTTAATTTCCAATGCCTTCTCATATTTACATTCATGTCTTTTTGGAGAGGTATAAGTACGTTTTATCTTGTTTTTGTTAGGATCTGGGCATATCTGTATGGTGATTGGTATATCACCAATCTGTATTATATACTTTGCTTTATTTTTTGCAATGACATTCTTTGTTACACAATCCTGTATCATTGCAAACACCTCTTTTTTTTAGATGCAGGGTGCAGGTGGCAGTTGTGTGACTATGAAATTATTGTGGTTTCTGTTGTGTTGCATTTTATAAACTTAGAAAAAGATGCTTTATATTTTATGTGCTGTAATTCTGCTACTATTTCCAACAACAAATAAAAAACAGATGCATTTCTCGTTAAAATTTAAAAATTGCTTGTTTTGGGGTGCTCAGGATTTTCTCCTGTCTCTACTCTCAGGGATGACTTCTGGCAAGGCTAAGTGCCCTACCTGCTGCACTTTCTCTTTGGACACAAAATTTTAAAAATTTAAGTGTAAACAATTTGGTTTTGTGACAGAGAGAACATTTTCAGAGATGCTTGGACCATTACATTAGAACATTGGCCCAGTTGGGTAGGAATTGCCAGTGGAAACCCTTGGGCCTCCTGAGCACTGCTTGGGAGATCCCACAAAAGGGATAGTGAGAGTGAAATAATTGCCTCAGTTAAAAATTGTTGTATATACACAAAATTATTACATCTAAGTAATTAGAAAACTAGGACTTAGTTATTGCTTATCTTTTATGTATTTGGTATAGTACTGTGTCTTTTATGCTTTCTACAGATTTTTTTTTCTGGATTATTACTCTGCTCATATTATATTATGCTACAAGCCAAGACCATTGTGAATTAAGTAAACAGAAATATTTTCCCCAACTCACATAGAAAGCAGTGACTTAAATTTGAATCCTGATCTATCTCAAATCTTGCTCTTTAAACATAATCTCCCCATCCTCATAAGTAAAACTTTTTCTTTGCAAGACATGAAGATATAAAGGTCAATTCTTCTTTAGTTTCCTTGAATATAATATGTAGCTACAAGAAAAAAAAATACCATTCTCTGGGAAAAAAAATGTGTTACTCAAGGGAAAGATCATTTAGGAAACTTTTGATCTGCTACAGTTCCAGATACTTAGAACTGTTTTCGTGGTGGAGGTATTTTCCCTGAAACTTTTGGAATCAAAGAAAACATTGTCAGTGTACAATTGACAACAGGGGTTGTTATAACAATTTTTATTTTTTAACAAATGCAAAATGCTGCCCTCCATTATCTTCAGCAGCTAGAAAAAAAACATTACAATTCCAGGCATTTTGTTTAAGAGAGAGGAAATAATGAACACCATTTGGTGTGACTGCTGTGAGAATAAGTCGTGCACCATTTTATCATTGAGAGAACAGATTTGAGTATGAGACCATTGAGCCCGTAATACTAATGGACTAGTCTGACAGCCTCTTCCAACCCTTTACCCTATGTAACCCTCAAGTGAGTTCCTTCTCCACCTTCACAGAGTAAATCCTGAAGAATTCTGAAGTACGGGAGGGAGTCTGGGAAAGTGAGGGAACTCAAAGAAAGCTGAATTTAAGGTCTCAAATTCTCAGGAATGTTTGGAGGAGAGCCTAAAATTATGGAAATTCTGAGAAAACCCTTAATTCTTCAAGAATCAGGAATGGCTAGATCTTCTTTGACTCTGATGGTTGTTATAATCTGGCCTCAACTTTCATAATTTATCTCGAAACTTGATAAGCTTTCAAAAGAGGAGAGGTTGGTTGAATGTAGGTGCAGTGTGATGTTGGCATGCCACTTTGATCACACTTTCAAATGTACAAATGACAAATGTCATATCAGAGGTAGGAATACAGACATATACAAGCTCTTCTACATGAGTCTTTCTTGAAGTGAAAAGATTCTCTGTTAGTGTCTGTTCTTGTTCTTGACATGCTTTTAGAGATCTTTGAAAAGGTATGTGTGTTAACTCCTAAAGTCTACAGCAGAGAGCTCCAAAATTATTTAACCTACTATGCCCCTTTCAGAAAAATGTCACTCAGTAAGAGCCCTCTACTCCCAGGAATCTGCCTTTTCTTTAACGAACAAACAGGAAGTGCCACTTCCGTCCCCCTATTCCACCCAAGGCTAGTAGGACTCTCCACACAATTGTTCAGGGTCCTCTGGTCCAAGCCCATGGGACAGAATTCTCCCACAAATGAGACACTGCTTTAGAGATAACCTTTGGTAAAAGGAGTTAATTAGAAAAGAAAGAGAAGTAGTCATATAAATGAGTGAGCTTTCCAAAAAGATATTTTATGAATGTTGCTGAGCAAACCAAAGGCTCAGTTTGGGGCTATTTACAAATCTTACAACAGAAAAGGCAATCTTTCTCCCTCTAATGCAAGAACACAGATTGTAATAAATCAAAATATAAAGGAATAGACTAGATGGCTTATATTCTTTTCTTTCTCTCTCAAGGTAATAAGCATTGTGCCTGAGCTGTATCCTTATTAAGTCACTAAATAAATGTACCACTGCAGTTAGTCCAAAGATCTTTGTCAACAGTGAAAGTGTCCAAGGTGCCTCCATACTTAGAAATAATGATTTACTCTGTCAAATTAATAAGAAAGTGATGGAAGGCAGATGCTACTGAGAAAGAAAAAGTAAACATTTGATAGTTGGACAAATAGAATGAAGTAACACTCTGTACTTATGCTTTTATTAAAAATATAAGGAGGGACACAAATTTTGAACTTATATTATTTAATCACAAAACTGAGTGAGTGAGATTCAAAACAATACAAATAACAAGGAAGAATGAAAACAGGATCGGTAAGAGTCAAATTCTATGACACTTTCTTACATTAAAAATTCACTGAACCCAACAATTGAATATGTAATTAAATAAGTTCAGGCCATTTGTGAATTCTACTGACATTTAGGGAGAATTCAGAATGCTTTAAGGTTAAACCTCAGGGCTATATCTCAAATAAAGGAATAATAAAATCATTTTGCTGTTTTATAAGATGCTAATATGATGCCTTAGAAAAGAAAGAGGAATCAAATACCCAGTGTTGACGCACTTAACTTTAGTGTGAAATATTAAGAAAGATCTCCAGCTCTCAAGGATCTCCTTATAATTTGTTTCAATAGTAGCAGTAGTCTTCTGTAGTGGGAGTCTTTAGGGTCATTAAATTGGATGAGTTCCACAGTCAGTGGATATAACAGTTACCAGAGACAGAAAGCCAAGATTATGTTGCCCCAGATTACTTTGTGCAAAGCTAGTAGTTACATAACAGGTGTTGGAACAAGTCTTCATTACTTAGAGACTATCCAAGATAGAATCATTGTTCAAACCAGTCACTTAAGGAATTTTATATTAGGGGTCTGTGGTTCTCCTGAAACTGTGAGAATGGATCTGGTAATGTGTTGAAAACTAACTTTCCTTCCACAGAGGAAACCTATACATCTCCCCCAAAATTTGAACCTTTAACTCCTTTCGCATCCCACCAAACCATTAGTACCCCTTTCTCATCCCCATTAAATATCACCGTGCTTAAAAACACAACTTGGATGTTTTGCTGTTTTCTTTGAAGACAATCAGAATTATTGAGATTATTAGACATACTTTATGTCTAATCTGAATTGAGTTATACTGTATATATAAAATATACACCAGATTCTAAAGACTTTGTACCAAAGAAACTGTGAAAAATATTTCATTAATAGGTTTTGATGATTACCTTAAGTTATAATACCTAGAATACCTATGTTGAATTAAATTTGCTATTAAAATTAACTTTACCTATGAATACTAAAATTAAGTATTACATGTAATTTTTCGAATTATTTCTAATGGATAGTGCTAGACTAGAATGTAAGCTGCACATGTTAAAGAAAGTACACCATTTTTCAATAACTTCTGGAAAGCATTTCTCTTTCAGGGGAAAAGAGGGGAACTAGGAATGCGTCAACTACTGAATAAAAAGCTTTACTCATATTAATTCAGTAGATTATTACAACTCCCTGTGAGGGAAATAATATTGGCTAAGGGAACCTTTGACTAAGCAGAGAAATTCATTAACTGTTCCCCTTACTTAAATTCTTAAGCCAAAAATGACAGTCCATTATTTTAATAGCAAATGTAATGTTATGTGTTTTGAAAATTAAATTAGTTGTAAAATGATTGAAAGCACTGAAAATAGGCCACAATGGTTATTTTCACAGACATGAGTCAGACACACCCAAATTGGAATTGGAATTCCATTAATTACTAACTGTGCGTCTTGGGAGACCTGTTCAGATGGTCTAACCTGCCATTTATTCTTCAATACTAATAAAAGAATAAATTGCAATCAATATGTTTTATACTGGGCCCAGTGGCAAATAAAATACTCAATAAATATCGATTGTTACTTTCATTGCTGCTATAATTGTGAAGCTATAGACCAAGGTTAGTATCAATAATGTATTTCAAAGTGAAGTAGGTTTTTTTTTTACTTTTTTATTTTAACACCATGATACAGAAAATTACAAAGCTGCTCATGATTGGGTTTCAGTCATACAACGTTGCAGCACCCATCCCTCCACCAGTGCACATTTCCCACCATTAAAGTCCTCAGATTCCATCCCCTTCCTCCAGCCTACCTCTTCAGCAGGCACTTCTCCTTCTCTCTCTCTCTCTCTCTCTCTCTCTCTCATCTCTTACACATTATGGTTTGCCATATATACACTTAAGGGTTATCATGTAAATCCCTTTGCCTACATTCAATGCTCAGTTCTAGTCTGACACTACTGTTTCCAACAATTAGTAGAACACTGGTATATATATATATATATATGTACATATATATATATATATATATATATAGAGATATAGAGAGAGAGAGAGAGCCCACAGATAAATGCAATCATTCTATATCTATCCTTTTCCTTCTGACTGATTTCATCAAGCTTGATGATCTCCATGTCCATCCATTTGCAGGTAAATTTCATGATTTCATTTTGCCTGACAGATGCATAGTATTCATTGTGTAGATGTATCGTGGTTTCTTTATCCAGTCTTCAGTTCTTGGGCTTTCAGGTTGTTTCCAGATTCCGGCTATTGTGAATACTGCTGCAATGAATATAGATGTGCAAATGGCGTTTCTGCTGTGGTTTTTTTTTTTTTGTTCTCCAGGGTATTTTCCCAGGAGTGGTATTGATGGGCCAAATGGGAACACAATATCTAGTTTTTGGAGGAATGTCCATATTGTTTTCCAAAAAGGCTGGGCCAATTGACATTCCTACCAAAAGTGGATGAGAGTTTCTTTCTCCCCAGATCTGCACCAGCACTGATTGTTCTTGCTCTTTTGGATGCGTGTCAGTTTCTGTGGTGTGAGATGATACCTCATTGTTGTTTTGATTTGCATCTCGCTGATGAGTAATGATGAAGAGCACTTTTTATATGCATTTTGGCAATTTGAATTTCTTCTTTTAGGAAGTTTCTGTTCCTTTCTTCTCCCCATTTCTTATTGGG
The DNA here is from genome assembly GCA_021461705.1 of Cryptotis parvus. NCBI lineage: Eukaryota > Metazoa > Chordata > Mammalia > Eulipotyphla > Soricidae > Cryptotis > Cryptotis parvus. The sequence goes on from JAJIBD010011072.1 coordinate 31,689, forward strand.
GTTGTATATTTTCCTTTTTTAATATTTTATTATACAACCGTGACATATACAGTTACAAAGAAGTTCATGTTTGGATTTTGGTCTTACAGTGTTCCAGCATCCATCACTCCACTAGTGCCCATTTCCCACCACCGTGTCCCCAATTCCTTCCGCTCCCCCAACCTGCCTCTATGGCAGGTTCTTTATCTCTTCTCTCTCTCTCTCTCTTTCTCTCTCTCTCTCTCTTCCTTGTATTACACATTGTGGATTACAATACATACATTTAGAGGTTATCATGTGCATCTTTTCGCCTGTATCCAGTGCTCAGTTCTAGGCTGGTATTATCGCTTTATCACTTTCGACAATTATTAGCACACTGTTCCCTTCTCCATCTTACTTAACCTCTGACTCCCATACATTTGTGGTAGATTCCACCTTTGACAAGACCTCCTGATCCATGTTTTGCCTGACCTTGGATATTGGTTTCATACTATATATACGATATAAATACATGTCATATATATTTGATATATAATATATATTTATATCATGCAAATAAATACAGTCATTCTATATCTGTCTTTTTCCTTCTGGCTAATTAAAGTGAACTAGTTTGGATCCTGTTATTATCCTGCATGCCTGCTTCTAGAGGTGTTGCAGGTGTGGCTGCAGTGCCCAGCTATGTCTGCAGGTGGCAGACAGGAGACAGGCTTGTCTATACTTAGGGCTCTGCCCTGTGGGCCCTGGATTTTTGATGGTCTAACATTGAAAAAGATTGGGTCCCCTGGGATGAACCCAGAGCCATGGCAGTGCCTGGCAAGCTACCTGTGGTGTATTTGATATGCCAAAAACAGTAAAAATAATGGACCTCATTCCCAATGAATGGAGATGTTAATGGCACCTGCTAGAGCAAATCGATGTACAAGGGGAAGACAAGTGACAAGTGATTAACCTGGATGCGTCTTTTTTTTCAAATCTTAAATTTTTTTCCTATATCATGGAATTTCAGAGAATATTAGTATTTCATATAGGACTAAGCATGGTGCTTGACATCAAGAAAGTAATCATGGGCTGGAGAAATAGCCCAGTGGGTAGGGCGTTTGCCTTGCATGCGTCCAGCCCATGCCGGCCCGGGTTCGATCCCGGCATCCCATATGGTCCCCTGAGCACTGCCAGGAGTAATTCCTGAGTGCAGAGCCAGGAGTAACCCCTGAGTGTCGCGGGTGTGACCCAAAAAGAAAAATAAAGTAATCATGATCAGGTAGTGATCATGATCAGCTATAATTATTTGCTGCCTCTGTTACTTTGCAGATGATAGCATAATCGTGAAGACATTACCTCTGGAATCAGGTTCCTTTAGCTCAGTTCTAGGCCTGCAGTTCTCTCACTCTGTATCTTCAAGTCATTATTTATCTTCTTTGCCTCAGTTTGCCTTATCTGCAAAGTAGGATTATTGTAATTCAAATAGATAATGCCTATGGTAAGTGCTTAAAGTATCATTATTTTAATACTATTTTTATGTTTCTAGTTTCTTATATTATACGTTGTAACACTTTCACTGTTTCCATTCTCTTTTGTCGGCAAGTTACCATAATAAAGTCAACCAGATTGGCACCTTCAACTGATGTTTGTCCAGCAGGGTCAGTTGCAATGAATGAGACAGAAAAACACTGTAGGACATCGGGTAGCAAACTAGCCTTGACAGCCCTAATCAAGGAATAAACTGACCATGTAGTGCACACAGTCTTTGTCCCCCACCCTGGATCCCTGACATGGTCATTGTCTAAGTTGACAGATGTACATTAAGGACAGTTAGTAGACACCAAAATATGTAATATGTATGTTCAGAGCAGAAGTTGGAGTATTTATATAGCCGATCAGCAGACACTTTTATAGCATAATACAAAGGCATGTTAATTTTCTATTTTGTCTTTCCTAAACACACATTTACTACTCAGATATTTATATATTTGATTAGCTAAACTACCCTCAACTTGTTTATTCAGATCTTGCCTGAACACTGCATATTTGCTACCTTCCTGTCTAAACCAGTTAAACTTGTACCCAGGTGACTATCCTAACATTGAGACTTTTTTAGGATGGTTTCCCACATTTTGGAGTCTTTTCAACTTCTGTGGACATTTTGACTTCTCTGTGAATATATTGGGGACAGTTGGAACTAAAATTATTGCATTATCTTGCCTAGATTAGAATTTAAGTCTTTACTGATGAAAGAAACCCACACTTGGAAAGTAAGAAGGAAAGACTAACCAGTTAGCAATTACAGAAGCAATACATTGATTGGAATCTTAAGACTCAGCTTTTACCTTTTTGCAAAAGAAACATTTATTATAAAGTCTTCTAGAAAAGAATTTAGAAGGGCTATAGCTTTCTCACTTGCTTTTCTAAAAATTTTGGTTAAAGCTTTATACAAAGAGCTTGCCATTGCTCTGTATCTTGTACCTCTGGTAGCCCAATGTATTTGATGTACATGACACCAACTTTGACAAATAACTTTGCTAACCCCCCTTTATTTGCTAACCCCTTTATTAGATCAGATGTCTCAAAGACTCAGCTCAGCTTTCTTTTCAACTAAATAACTGGACTAATTCCAGATAACCTAGCAAAGTTTATTTTCTTTAAAATCCAATTTAACAAGACCATTCTAAATCCTAAGTGCCACAGAAGTTATGAAATCTCTACTGAATATTCCACAGCACTTTATCAGCGATAGATAATTCAGATGGCATGCATGCTATTAAAGATAATAACTGGTCCCATTTTTAGGCGATTGTTGGGTTTGTTTCTTTTGTACAAGTCAAAGGCAATGTGAAATATTTGAGAATTTTATTTTATCGAACCTCTCCTTTAAAAGTTTTTTTTTCAAGTGCCAATCAAGATTTGCATGAGGTGGAGAGACTGAATTTTCAAAGTACATCAGAGATGAAAAGGCAACTAAGCTGCTACTTCTTGTTTAACTAATTGCTTTCACTTCACTGCCTTTGTATTTGGAAGGAAAAGATGTGCACTTTCTGGTTTTGTGAGGCAAAAAAAGCTGAATGTGATTTAAATCAATATGCTCCCTATTTGAAATCTTACTTCAATATTTTCCACCATGAACCAAAATTATTAATTAAGAAATGTGGGGGTGTTACAGGATCACTTCCTGCTTCTATTTAATAATGGACCAGATAGCACCCATATATGTTATTCTGCACAAAAGGGAAAAATTACACAGAATTGTTCAATAGTCAGCTGAAAATTTTGATTTCATAAAGCCACTAAAAGTACTTGCATTTGAGAATTTGAACATATTCAAATGCTGGGCTTATTTTGAATAGGTGGGATATTTTCTTGACCTATGTGGTACTTTGTGAAAACTAATACCTTCCTAAAACTAAGAAAAGAAGAAAAAGTAAGAATTTACCCTAAAACTGGGCCCTTCCACCAATACTCTTTTTTTTTTTGCAATCAGGATTAATTTTAATATTTTCCTGCTCTTTATTCAGGTCAAACAAATAATTGGTCCTGAGCAAAGCTATTGCTATCTCTTCCATTATTTTCAGTCAAGAGTGGGAAAGAAACAATAGTTTAAAGTTGGAAATTCTAAAAGACTAGACTGCATTTCTCTCTTTACACCAGCTGTGTTGTTTATCATTTTCTACCAATCTCCTAGAGTTCTTGCCACACACTGACCCAATTCTGACCTCAGAAAGGTGGTAATGAGTGAAAAACAGAAACTAGTTTTTAATACAGCAATTTTTTACTCATATGGTTAAATTTGTTCCAGGGTATTTTATTCTTTTTTTGACATAGATGAAATGTTATTGCTTTCTATGATATATCTTTTTTTAATAAACTTTCGTATAGCATAGGCATCTTATATATTAATTTTGTAGCCTTCCACTTTATTATAACAACTTACTGTTTTTAATGGCTTTTTACTAGAGTTTTTGAGATTTTCTCTGAACATAATATTATTTTTTCTTCCTTTTTTTTTTTTGCTTTTTTTTGGTCACACCCGGCGATGCTCAGGGGTTACTCCTGGCTCTGCACTCAGGAATTACTCCTGGCGGTGCTCGGGGACCATATGGGATGCCGGGATCGAACCCAGGCTGGCATGGGCCGGCCGCGTGCAAGGCAAATGCCTTACCCACTGGGCTGTCACTCCAGCCCCTGAACATAATATTATAGAAAAAAAATGAGAGCCATTTGTCTTCCTTCCCAATTTGGATGACCTTTATTGTTGGAGGACACGCCCTACTGAACCTTAGCTTCCAACAACACTTAACTTACATGAAGAGCTGGTCCCTGCCTTTGGGGAATCTCTGGAGCAGACACAATGGGAGTTTGGGAAGAATTGGACTGATTTCATAATTTTATATGGCATAATATTTTTTATCATGAATCTTGCTTGCCCCAGATCAACATTCTCTTCCCATGGGTCCCTGCATGGGACATACATGTAGATATCCCAAGAGTACTTGGCCATGTTGGATCAACCATAATGTAATCAATTCTCCGAGTTCAGAGACATTCCAGTGTGCCTCCAGGAAAACTAACTTGTCTCTGACTCTAAAGATAATGCCAAAGTGAATTATTCTGATGGATTTGGACCTTAGTGGGATCCAGAGTCTGTGATCTGCTAGCTCTATATTCATGGTAAAAAGTATTAATGCCATTTCCTACAAATTACATTCTGAACTGCTTCCTGGTTCAGTGATGCAGCCCCCTCCTCTCTCTGCTAGGGAGATTTTGTCTCTGGAAATCAGTTCTGGCTTTTGTGAAGATTGAACCAAATGCTCACCTATAGATCTACATTTCAAAAGGGTTATTTACCTGGCTACATTTCTAAATAACCCAACCCACTGGATGGGCTAGAAGATTCTGGCGGGTTTCAGTCTATAAAAGAAGCTGGGATAAGAAGAAGGGGCCTTTTTTTATTTTTTGCCCTTTTGGCTTCCGTTGGTGTTTTCCTCTTCCATTCTCTCCATTCTCTGTTGGGTTTCAACACGTGGTGGCAGCCATGTTGGCCTACATGTGGCTGGGGCCTAGCTGGGAACCCAGAGTCTGGAGTTTTTCCTGTTCTTGGATTGTATATCGGAACCTGTGATAGTAAAGCCTTTTAAAACTGCACAGGAGAGCCAGAGCGATAGCCCAGTGGGTAGGTTGTTTGCCTTGCAGCGTCCGTGCAGGCTCGGGTTCGATCCTCGGCATCCCATATGGTCCCCCGAGCACCGCCAGGAGTAATTCCTGAGTGCAGAGCCAGGAGTAAACCCTGAGCATCGCTGGGTGTGACCCAAAAAACAAAACAACAACAACAACAACAACAACAACAAAACTGCACAGGATTCCTGAGATTTCATCCATTCCCCACTGACTTCAGAGGTAGAAGGGATCTCGCTTCCTGGTATTGTTGGGGACCCCAGTGGCTCCCGACACTTTATATTATTTTTCTTGTCTGATTGCTTTTGCTAGAACTTTCAACACTAGATTGAAAAGTAGTGGTGGGAGTAGAGAATGAACATCTTGTGTAGTTCCTGATTTTAGAGTTAATGCTTTTACTTTCAACATTAAGTATAGTGTTTTGTCATATGCCCACAATTAATATTGAGTCATTTGATATCTTGTATTAATATCCATCATATTATTTATGTGTCCATGTTATTATTTCATAAACATCATAATTGGATATTAAATTGACAAGTTCTATTTTCTGAAACTATTGAGAAAATCAGATCATTTTGCCCTTCCTTTCCCTGATAAGGCATACCATGTTTATTAATTTGCACAGTTCAATCATTCTAACATTCTTAGAATTAAATACCACTTGTTCTTATTGACTCATTTATAGTTTTGCAGTGGTTCATTTATTTGTGATTGGTTTGTTCATTCTCATTGCTGTGTAGTATTTTTTTATTTAAATACACCATAATTTATTTATCATTTTATTTTGATAGACAGTTGAATTTATTTTAGTTTGGATTATTTTTTTTGCTTTTTTGGGGGGGCTCACAACTGGCCATGCTCAAGGGTTACTCCTGGCTCTGCACTCAAGAATTACTCCTGGTGATGCTTGGGACCAGATGGGCTGCCAGAGATTGAACCTGGGTTGGTTGTGTGCAAGGCAAACATCCTACCTTCTGTATTATCGCTCCAGTCCCTAAAATATTTATAGTCCTTCTCTGAATAGTCTTAGTCTTTAATTGAGCATACTAATTCCTTTATGTTCATCATGTATGCCTTGCAGTAGAATTATAGGATCATATTATGGATATCATTAGCTTTGGGTGTGCTAAATAGTTTTCCAAAGTGGTTTTACCAATATGCTCCCAACAGGAGTGTGTGGGAGTTCTGGTTAGTCGACTTTCTTGGCAGCACTTACTATTTTTTTCTGCCAAATTTATTCATTGTGATAGGAATGTTACATCAATATTCTTTATTACTTTTAATATATGAGAGTTTAATTCACTTATATCTTTTCCTTCGCTTTTAAGTTCTCTCTTATTTTAATGTATATATTATTTTAATTCTTCTAATTAACTTTAAAAATTACCGAACTTAGTTTGATAATTATATTTTAACTGTTTTGTAGGGGATTATGTCCAGCTGTGCTTTGGGAATATTCCTGGCTCTGCCTTTAGGGATCACTCTTGGTGAGGCTTTGGGGATCATATGATATAGGGGGACTACAAGGAAGGAAGAATACTTTGTTATTGTACTCTGTCCAACACTATTTTTAAATCTTGAAAAAGAATTTTAGAAAACTATTAGTAAACTTGGAGAGATAAAATAACCTTTTATATGCAAATATATGTATGCAAGTAAGTCAATAAAAATATAAACTGCAAATTATAATTGTTTTTAAAGAACAGAAAAATTGGGCAACTGAAGAATTTTGTTTAGCTCATGATGTTGACTCAATACCAATAAAAATATGAAAATAAATGAAGGAATAGAAAGGAGAAATAAAGGAAATAGGAAGGAAAGAGTGATAGAGACACTAAGAAAGAAAAAAAAGAGAAAGCTGGTAAATAGTTTGGTTCTCAGCCTGCAGTTAGTTCTACAGGGAGGACTTGTGTGTAACCAGCGAGGTTTGTCCAAAAGATTCTCATGGAAGATATAAGAGAATGTTCCACTAAACAACCTAGCCCAATATCCTGTGATCAGAAAGAAGAGCCCAACCGTTCCTTAGGGCAAAAAGTCGACATTGTAGGGGGCGCCCGTTACTCCCGATCAGGCCGCTCTCCAAAACAGCCCATGTTGTGCCTCAACGAGACAGCCCCTTCGGAATAACCGAGAACTCCGTTCCTTCTCCGAGTGAGACGTGATATTCAAGATAGCTCTTCGATGCCTCTCTGAGACCAGAGATCTCACCGCTCTAGGTCCCTGGCGATGTTAATGCAGAGAACGTGAGTCGAGATGCCCGGCGGAGGTTCTTTCTTTTAGCTATTTCTTGAGCCTTTGAAGGCATTCCATGCCGCTCTCTTCCTCCGCAGCTCAGGTACTCATAACTTCTCACCTGGTACACTCTCGGATGTTTGTTCCATTAAGTGAAGGCTCTGGAACTAGTCATTCTCATGAACTAGTTTACACCTACCCACATTCCGTTTTATTAGACTCCCAAGAACATCCTCATAGATGAGAATGTCATCCTCATAGATGACTAATTTACATAAATCCAGATAACCCTTCTGCTCCCTTTTCTTGATTAATAATCATGGGCTAAGAAGGACTTTTTTTTTTAAGGCAGTTATAGGAATTCAACTCTGATACTAGTTTGAATTGTGTGAGACTCCAATATTCAGGTCTACTGGAGGCAATTTCATCATGCCTAAACACTAATTCTTATCTGAATCCTTGCTTCATAGGTATTGAATAATTTTACTTAGCTATGAATCAAGTCACAGATATTAAGTTTTGAGTGGCTTCACAAAGCAGATGATTCAAATTCACTTAAAACCTACCATTTTCAAATTTCTTTTAGTGTTTGAGAATACTGACTTTGATGTTGGTTCCTATCATGTATAAGGACATGAACGAAGGAACATTGCTTAGCTTAAGAGGAATTTTAGGAGACTTGTAAAATTTTTACTTGACTATCAAAAGAAGACAACATATGTTCAATTCATTTGGCTCTAAAATTTAATATAATGTCAGTCAGCATGGGTTTCAACTTAGTTTATAAGAGTGAGTTTCTTTAATGGTTTGATTTTTAAAGAGGGAAATGCCAAAATTTTGAGAAAGAAAATATCAAGTTCTGAAGGATAAATGTTTAAGCAGAAGGTGAATAATGTCATTTTTTGGTTACTACCAATACTTGTTTTTATCACTCAAGACTGATTTTGTATAATGTATTATACTGAACCTCATATACTACCTATTATAGTATGCATCCTATTATTGTATTGATGGATACATGTCAGTATTGATTTGTCCACATCCAATACTGAAAAAACAGCCCTACAATAAACCATAAACTGGGAGTCCTTATTATATGTCATGTAGATGGACCAATTTTAACAAATTATAACTGTGCAGGAAAATTGTAATGGAAAGACTGTAAATATGGGAGGGTAGGGAGCATATGAGAAATCTTACAACCTTCCTCTCAATTTTGCTGTGAACTTAGAACTTTGTTAAAACTGTCTCTAAAGCAAAATAAGATTTATATGAAATTCCTTTATCAGTCACAGTTCATGTGCTTGATTGTTTCATGTTGTCTTATAGGACAGTGTAGAAAATTATTTCCTTCTTTATTTCCTTGCTTCATTTGTTGTCAGGAGGTCAAACACAGGGTCACACACATGCAAGGCTGGAGTTTTACCAATCAGCTACAGTCTGGGTCCTAGAAAAACATTTTCATTTTCACTAAAAGATCTATACAACATTGGGCCTAGACTTTTTGATGAAAGCAAACATTTGTTTAAATTCTTAAATCATTAGACTACTGAAAGATGATGTTGTTTTAACTAAGCATTTTGATATCAGAGAGATATTTTTATTATACCACCATGAGGTATACCATTATAAAGATGTTCATAATTGGGTCTCAGTTATACAGTGTTCCAGCACCCATCCCTCCACCAGTGCCCCATTCCCACCACCGCTATCCCCACATTCCATCCCATCCACCCCCAGCCTGCCTCTATAGCAGGCACTTTTTCTTTTCCTCTCTATCTCTCTGTCTCTCTCTGTCTCTGTATCTCTCTCTTGCTTCTTTTCACATTGTGGCTTGCCCTGTAGACACTTAAGGTTTATCATGTAAGTATCTTTGTGTATATTCAATGGTGAGTTCTAGTCTTACTTTACCAATTCCCACAATTAGTAGAACACTGGTATATATTCCATCAATGAATGCAGTCATTCTATATCAGAGATCTTTTTTTTTTTTTTGCTTTTTTGGGTCACACCCGGCAATGCTCTGGGGTTACTCCTGGCTCTGCACTCAGGAATTACTCCTGGAGGTGCTAGGGGGACCATATGGAATGCTGGGGATCAAACCCGGGCTGGCAGGGGCCGGCTGCGTGCAAGGCAAACCCCTACCTGCTGGGCTATCACTTCGGTCCCATCAGATAAATTTTAATTGTGAAAGATTTCAGGTGATAAAGCTGCTAAAATGTGCTATTTATCCTCTTATTTTGTGGGGAAAGGTTTGGGATTGAACATAGTTTTGTGATTTTCATGACTTTCTCTGCTTTACCCTCCTCCCTTGCAGATTGCATAACTAGTCCTCGGGTATATCTATGGATATACACAAGACACCAAAAAAAGAAAAGGGGAAAAGATATTTTCTATGGGCTAATTTGAAATTAAGTATATGACCATGTGACAGAGAGTCAATAGGCTTTGTGGACAATTGCTTGGGGTTGGAGAAATAGCTGAAAGTTTTGAGTACATACTTTGTACACAGGCGGCCGGGACATGATCCCCTAGGTACCACCAGATGTTGCCCAAAACAAACAAAAGTAACTTCTTCTGAGATAGACTCATGCTATACTATACTGCTCAGTAGAGCCATGTGAGTGTCCAGAGTGCCAAGGGTCAGGAGAGGGCCATGGGCATTTTGTATTTTCAGGAGAATTTAAAAATAATATTGAAGATTCATTTTGTAGACCATTTCACAATATTATATTTTGCTTTTTACATAAATATTTTTATTTTATGTAGAATATCTATTATATACTGGTGTAATTTTTAGCTCAATATTAATCTACCAACAAACTCATTCTTTTATGCTAGTAACCATGAGAAAAAAGTTTATGTCATACTTTTTCTTTACCAGTTTAATGCGTTAACATCCACCTCTGTAATTGCAGTAATTCTTCCTATAAAGTTAAATTGTTCTGGAAATGGTGCCCAATCCCTGATTCCAGAATTTCAGTACCATTGATTCTACACATGGTCTGAGCTAAGATGTTATGGTTCTCTGATAACTTTACAAGAAATGAGATTTTACTTTTTTATTCAGAAAGTCTTTAAAAACTTTATTGAAGTATTGTGATTTCCAAGATTGTCAAGGATATGAGTAAGATAGATTTTCAGCCTACGTATCCGGTTTCTGCCTATTTGAAAATTTGGAAAAAGACAAATGAACATCCGAAGAGGAAAGGGCCAATTTTTGGCTTGCCTGCAATCACATCTAATTTAGCCTCTTGTACAGTTCGCAGACATTTTTGGTAGTTGTCAAGTGCAAAAAAAAAATTATCTTCAAACATTTTTTTAAAAATACTGTTCCAAGATAAGGGTAATCAAAAAGCTCATTTTGAGACGAAACAACTAAAAAAAAATAAATGTGATCACTGTTCACGAAAATTTTCTGTGTTTAAAACTCCTTGGTTGCTCCATGTACTCAGGGACATGTTGGTCATTCCTATACGACTATTACCTGTGAGAGCAGGATTCCACCTGCCCCTTGCCAAACTAGCCTAACTCAGGTGAATTAGGTTTTACAGAGGCTTCTTAGCCTGTGTATTCCTTGATTACCTGTGAAGGCTGTACATGGCCTTATTCAGAGATCTCATCATATCTACAGAAAAAAAATCAAGTACAAACACTTTCCATGTATCAGAGAGTTCTCATCTGTATCTTTGTTTGCAACCAAATGTTGGGGAAATCTTTATTTTGAGTCATACTTGACTTTTATTCTACTACCTAATTAATAACTAGTCTTCATACCTTTCTAACTTATAAACTATGCATAATCACTTTGATTTATCTTATGAGGGGGAGGAATCTGGGCCAAATTATTCTATTTCCATGAAATGTCACCCCTCATTTCAAAGTCAGGGACAGGAGCAGAGTCCAGAGGGCAGGTGCTTGCATTTAATGCAGCCAGCAGAGGTTTGATCCCTCCCCAGTATCCAGGTTGGTCCTTCGAGCCCCACCAGGAGTGATTACTGAGCCGAGCCACAGTCCTGAGCACTGCCAGGTGTGGTTCCAAAACAAAATAAATAAGATAAATTTAAATTTATAAATTTTCCCAGGGAGCAAGAAAATGCAAAGCGGAACCTGTGGCTTTCTGATTGTCATTGCGCATCACTGGCATTGCTCCGAGCTCATTCTGCTAAGTGTGGGTGTCTGCTTTCTGGATACTGAAGAACTGTTTCAAAAAAATAGATAGGAAACAAGTGTTGGAGACCTTTGCCTAGAATGATGATCAATACTAACATGGCACTTCCAGAAGTGAAGTTTTGAGTTCTAGAGTTCAATGAATCGGACTGACCTTTGACCATGATGATTTTTTACAACTGTAGGTACCTAAGAATGAATTTCCTCCTAAGATATTTCTTGCCCTCGCGGCTTCTCACTTAATCCCTTCCGCCTAATCCTCCACAGAGGAGCCATAGTAATTCAAGTGGAAGGAAGAATGCTCTATTAACAACACAAAGAAAGGGAAATATATCTGTCCGACAGCATTGGCCTGTAGCAGTGATTTGAAGCCTCTATCTACCCTCTAATAATAGGTTCTGTGATGGAGTCGGCCTTTGTGTTGCTGCCCTCCCTGGTCCTCTCATTCCTGTTGAGGGAAAGACCGTACAGTCTTGTAAAACAGCGGAGGCAAAACCGATGAGAAACTCCTGACTCTCTTAAAGAGCAGAAGAGTGATACGCGGGCCCAGGAGGAGGCAGTGTCAAGGAATAAGCAGTCCGAAGGAAATCGGTTGCTGGCATATCGTTCTCAGCACTTGACGTGCGTCTTGCCCAGGGAGTGAAGGGACACAGTGAAGGTTATGCCTACCCCGAGAGAAACTGGAGCTGATTTCAGTGTATCAGTCGACTCCTATCCATTCTAGCACCTTGGCCTGTCCCTACTGGAGAGGTACTTAAAGACAGTTATTTATTTATTCATTCATTTATTTATTTACTTACTTATTAATTTATTAATTTATTTATTTACTTATTTATTTATGCTTTTTGGGTCACACCCAGCGGCGCTCAGGGGTTACTCCTGGCTCTGCACTCAGGAATTACTCCTGGCGGTGCTTGGGGAACCATATGGGATGCCAGGGGTCGAACCCGGGCCAGCACAGGCCTGCAGCGTACAAGGCAAACGCCCTACCCGCTGGGCTATCGCTCCGGCCCCAAAGAGATTTATTTGTGGCTTTTTTAAAAGTTTGGTTACATCTCGGGTGATTGATCAAGACTTACCCTGGCTCTACACTCAGAGATCACTGGTGGGCTCGGGGACCCTCTGGGATGCTGGGGGATTAAACCCAGGTCAGCTGTGGATCCCTTGCAAAGCAAGCGCCCTACCCATTGCGCTGTGGTTCCAGCCTCCTTGACCCTTGAACTCATTTAATTACTGATACAAAAACAATCACGGGTGTGTGTAGAAACAATCACTGGGGGTTGGGGGTTGATCAATGAACTTAGGACTCTAAGGAATATTCACATGCAAACAACAGAAGATCTCTTAAAGTTGGAGACCCAGCACTCCAGGCTGTGCAAACGCTAGGGAAGAAATTAAACAGGGTCTGATAAACAGAGGGTCCTGAGAAGCTCTACTCGGGGAGCTGTTGCTGCGAGGCGAAAGGAAGGAAGCAAAAGAAAAACCCCAAGCACCAAGTTGCCAGCTTCCTGCTTTGCTCAAGTCAACTGGAACCTCTACCACCCATTGGGAGTCACCCAGGCTCACTCCCGCAGTTGGGGGTTGGGCCCCAGGTCGGAAGGGCTCGGCTGGGTGGAGTGACAGAAAGCAGCTACCCAACTGAGCGTCAACAGTTCCAGGCGTGGGCCGTGGCAACCTCCACCCTCCTCCCAGACGGGAAGACGGAGGCTGGGGGTGGAGAGCAATTTGGGGCGCCAAAGGAAGCTGGGCTCGGGCGCAGGTGGCGCTAGCAGCCTCAGCCCACAGCGGAGCCAGTCGCGGGCGCAAGCGCAGCCTGGTGGCGGCGACGGGAACCGGGAACGCAGCGCCCGGGCTCTGCCAGGCTGGAGCGGGGTGCCCGGGAGCCCAGCAGTGGGACGAAGCGCGCCGGGTGCCAGCCTGCGCCGGGCTTCGAGGCCAACTTAGCATGGGGAAGAAGTGGAGGGACGCGGCGGAGATGGAGCGGGGCTGCTCGGACCGCGACGAGGCGCCGAGAGCCGCAGGCGCAGCCGCAGCGCCAGCCGGGGCAGGTTTGCGGAGTCGTGGAAACGGTTAAGTTCCAAGCAAGGGTCCACCAAGCGCTCCGGACTCCCGTCGCAGCAGACGCCGGTGAGTAGCTGCGGGAGGATGCGCGGGTGCTCCGGGCGCTGCCCCGGCCGGGCGTGAAGCCCTTTCCATGGTGCTGAACTTGCTGCTGGAGGGCCTTGAGTCTGGGAACTTGTGGAGCGGCTCCTGATGGAAGTGTTGGGGGGCTACGAGGAGGGACGAGGAAGACGTGCGTTCCCGCAGCCACAAAGTGGGGGTCTCCTGACGTCTCCGGCGTCTGTGCAAACGCGGAAAACATGTTGAGAGGCTCACGGGCACGTCATTAGAGTTTGGCAATTAACAGAGCGTGCGAGATAGTGTCGAGTGGATTGTGTCTCATGTCTCTGTCCCTGCCCCGAGGGACCGGCCTGCTAGCTTGTTCGAAGGCACTTGGCGTCCGACGAGTGAGGGCGGATTGGAAGGGCTTCTGTTCCTCTCGCTCTCGCACCCTTGCTCTCTTCCGTCCCACCTCCCTCTGATAGGGAGCATGTTTGCGGCAGC